>JAPYZR010002430.1:0-21601 GCA_030522945.1 Trichopria nigra
GTGTTTTTCTGTTGTCTCCCACTATTCATAATGTAAGTCGTTTTCTATTGTCTCTCGCTCTCATAATGTATAATAATGCAGAAACTTATAAGAAATATACATTGCCTTCTTTTTTTTCAAATCGTTAATTTTCAGACTAATTTTATTTCACGCCCCCATGGCGTAAAATTGGCATTTCACGCTCTCGAAGCGTGAAACGGGTATTTCACGCCCGCAAAAGGAGGCGTATAATGGTCATTTTACGTCCCCTGAATCGAAAAATTAATTATATATGAAGTAAATATTGCTTGTCCTCCACAAACAAACTATTTGCTTTCCGTTCTAATCCAATTCAATACATTCAATGTTATTTACATGTTATTACATCGACGAAATAAATTCGATACAATTCGAGGTGTGCATTTTTAGATATAGGTGTAAACGTACTGCAATTTATCAATGTGAAATAATACGCACGGTATCATTCGTATCGTGGTAACTGATAGAATTTAATCGTAAAGGAATTAAATAATATAAAACGCTGTTTATCGTCGTATATGTCTAAGAAAATAATCATGGAACGCACATTGTTGGCGAACCCAGCAATCGCAAAAGGATTATTCAGAGGGATTGAAAATTTGAATCGCTTTGAATTCGTAATTTGTCATGGATTAAAATGTATTTATAAATGGATTCACATGTATCCATTTGGATTCACCCCTGGTGGAAAAATTTTGATGTAATTTTAATGCAGTGATATATTACGCTGCGACATATCATGGTGTAATATTACTGAAATATTACAGCAATATTATTTAAATATATTGCTGGGATAGATTTTGGCGAACATACAATATTTCTGCGATATAACTGCAATATTAGGGAAGTATTTCAACATTACTGCAATATTACAGGAACATTGTTCTGATATATTACTGGGAAGGATTTTCGCCGACATGTAATATTGCTGTGATATTACTGCAATATCTCTCTGCAATATTGTAATATTATTGCCATCTGGGGGCGTAAGGTATGTTCCAATAAAATTAGAGTCGAACGGAGGTTTTACTTTTTAGATTTATTTACATGTTGCTTACATCATTAATATTTAATTGACACAGATTTCTTTCTGCACTTCGTCAATTAGCTACCACAACGTACATCAAAATTTGGCAACATCGGATTGGCAATAAAACTGAAATGTGCATGAAATAACAATTTCAATATTTCAATTCCCTGTCTAACTATCCTTATATTACTGCTTTATAACGCTGTATGATTATATTTGGTTGAATGTTCGTCTCATTTATTTTGGTCTTAGATCGGACCTATCAAAATCAGCCTTCCCTCAAAATTAAAGCTAAAAATTAATATAAAAATAATATATTTTGATTAATATATAGTTTAGCATTATTTGCACGATAACGCATGCTTTTCAGCAAGTTTTAAAAAGCGAATGACTTCAAAAGAAAAAGAAACTTTATTACTTAAATAAATGTGTACAAAATAAATAGATGGAGAACTCTTATTTTAATATTCTAATTTATTTTTGAATTTTATAAAAATATTTTATAAAATGTACATTAAACGCAGGCTTTTAAGCAGTATGTATATATATATAGATACAAATATATCTTACGTTATACATTTGTTCGTAGGAACTCGTACTAAGTCTTAAACAATAAAAGAATGTTTCAAATGAAATAAAAAAAAACGCAATAATCTTCATCTATAAATCATCTCGCTGAGAATGGTCGCAGTATGTGAATACTTGAACAATTGAAAAAGTAAACAAGTGAATAAAATCCTATCTATACATAAAGTACAAACATAATTGCACCTTATTTAGTTATCATAGTCAGGCAGTTCAGAATAACGTTACTTCATTTTGACTAAATGAATCGTAATATAAAAAATGTTTACAACTTGTCAAATTCATATTCAGTAGCTGAATTTAATAAATTGCTGAATAGTAATAATTGAAATATTACTACGTCTATCTAACAATACGTTTTCTGAATTGTTTAATAAAATCGAAAAGGTCACGAGTTACATCAGTAATTGCCCAAGTGTTTACCACACGATGGGCAATAATGCTTCTTTACTCTGCAGCAATCAGTACAATAAGGACAACAAATGCATGGCCAGCATCTAAAACATAGATATTTTTTTTTGCAATTAGTAAGCATGTGAAATAATATTTATAATATAGGTGTGATAAAAGTTCCATACAAGAATAGGCACAGGAAGATCGCACAGATGTGAGTCTTGCATGTAGACCCCATTTCCACCTTAGTATAAACATTTTGCTTGCACTTTGGGCAGTTTATTGGTTGAGATGCTGGTCCCAACGATGAACTAACTATCATAGGCTGTGCTGGAGCTGCACAAAATAAAACATTTTATGTAAGAAATTATAAAATTGTATAAAGATGTAAATAAAAAATGGCTCACAAAGAAATTTTTTTATTCTTAATCAATAATGAATCAATCACATAATTCAGTCATACTTTCAAATTAATAATCTGAAATTTATTAATAATATTTACATGCATAGCTCTTGTACCAGGTATATCGAAAATTCTGGAATGGCTGGCTAACCCTGGGGGGGGGGGGGGGGGGGGGGGGGTGGAAAAGAAAATAATTTTTGTTGATTACCAATAGTACCAAATTAGTAACAGTTAGTGACAAACTAGTGATGGCCATAAGTATCTAATGTAATCAGTTTTTGATGAAAATTCGATTTTTTTCAAAAGTTACTAGCTTAAAATTTTAAAAGTCAAATCACTCCGCTAAAAGTGATTGCTGCGTTTTGTATTCGTCTCGAAACCTTTCAAATTGGGTTAGGGGGTTGGTACTCCCCTCACTAGATAATTTCTTTGAAATATCGAATGACGTATTTCTGCGTTTTGCAAAATTTTAATTCCTTCATTCCATCTCGGAACTTTCGAAACACCCTGTATGTATTTAAAATATTTATTAAATTTTTTAAATTAATTGTTTTAAATCAGTTAAACGATATTAAAAAACCCTATTTTCAATAAATCGTAAAAAAAATGTACCTGACTGCGTGACAACAATCACAGATGGAGGGGCTGGAGCTGCAGGTGGAGCAGCGGCTGGAGCAGCAGCAGCTATAATTAAAAATTTATCATATAGTTTAAAAACACAACATTTAATGATAACCGATACATTGTTAATTTTTAAGGGAATAATAACATACCGTATTGTTGAAAGCTGACTGTAAAACAATTTTAATATACGTTTTACAATACTTTGTTAAAATTTTTGACATTTCACATAAAAGTTATAAGTTGAATTGTGAATCATATCATTATAATTATTGTAACTCACTAATAAACTTATAAATTTGTTTTCTTTCAAATCTTGTACTTTGTTAGTTATAGTATACAACGATCTGATTATGGTATATACATTGATACATAAAATACTGTGATGCGGGGAACATGATATGTTCAAGGTCTATAGTATATTAAAGTTTCAGATTAAACATTGTGAAAATATCTGCTTCTTGAAATTTTATAATTTAATAAGGTATTACTTGCTATAAAAAGTATTTCTATTTTATGAACTATTATATATACGTTATAACTATTTTATGAACATCTTAACAATTTAAAAATGTTGACCCAACGACTTAATATTCTTTTAAAACTTTTAAATTAAGTTATATATTATGCATAATCAATTGCTGAATATTTTTTATACTGTACTCTTGAAAGTTTCATCAATACCATAAACATATTTCAAATTACGTACAAGAGAATTTATCAATAGTCGTATTGAATGTAAAAATGATCTAAAATCAATAACTCACTCGGCATAGGCTGTTGTTGAACCGACTCATTGTAATCGGGAGGTGCAGAAGGCATCGGATAGCTGTCATATTGTGGTAATACCGGATAATTAGGTCCTTTCTCCATATTGCTGCTTAGAAAAAATAAAAACCATTACAATTGTTTGCTATGAATTCTTGAGTCATATACTTGTTTAATTTTATTAATATAAATTTTTCAGTTAAATAAAACATTTTTCTATGGCAATTAAAAGATTATATGTACGACCACCTTTTCTTAAATTTTACAGCTTATTTATGTAAGTAATTTTCCTAACTATATTTTATACTAAATCACTTTAACATTATGAATATTAAAGATTTTTCATTCATTTTGTTTAATTTAATTTAATATTCAAAGATAACTTAAATAATATTTAAAAAATATAACTATGTCAAGTGAAGTACTGACATTTAAAATACTAATATTTTTAATAGTTTCCCAGAAATCAATTTTATTAAATAGATAATGTGACATACATTTGATATATTTCTTTTTCTGCTATTTCTGTTACCATGATCTATATTTAGTAAAGTTATGAAATGGGCCATAATTTTCAAATAAGAGGCAAATTTTTGAAAATGTATATGAAATTACAAAATTCTTTTAACGAAACAAATACTTGAAATCAATTTTTTTCATATATATCATCATTTCTTACAATAGTACATTCATATTACCGAAAATATCTAAATAAAGTAATCAATATTAAAATTTTAGTTGCACAAAAAAATAACAGTATAAAATTCTTATTGCAGGATTGCAATTTTAAATATAAATGGTCCTTAAAGGATTAAGACACCATTAAGTCTAAGTCAATAATTTTCAATTTGCCTTTTAGTCTATTTTATCTAAGCATCTGAAAATTATTGACAAGATATGTCTTTCATGGAAATATTCGTCATAATAGATAGGGTACACTTTATCTCTTCATAATATAGATCACTATATAAGTAATAATATATTAGTCGCTAAAGTAAAAAAGAAATCTCTTGCTGTGTCAAAATAAAATTCGTATTAATATCAGTACATTTATAAATCCATATTTGCAGTCAAATCTATATTTTATGATATTTCAATTTCCATACATTAATTTCAAACGCCAACTGGATATGAACAACCAATTTAAAATACCATAAATTTCTTAAAACTTTGCATTTTTCATTATCCAAATGTTTTTTTTTATTAGAACTTTTTTGTTGTTGCATATTTCCTAAAATCATGACAGTATGGTTAAATAAATGTATAACAGTTAAGAATTACAATTGCTATTTTCTAAATTTCTTTGATGGTCTTTGATGGTTAAATTACATTACATGAATGATGATTGTTAACGTCAACCGAAGCTGACATCTTTCATGCATAAAACAGAAGCAAGTGACAAAGAAATGAATATCCTAATATAAATTAAAGTAAACTCAACGCTGTAAGAATAAAATAAGAATGGAAATATTTTATTTATATAAATACATTTTCAAAAACATTAAACATACGTATGGTTTGCTTGGTAAATTAATTTTTATATGATGAATGAATTGTGTACGATGTAATGAATTGCATGCAATAATTAATACAGTTACAGCAGAAAAAGAAAAGATGAATCATGCGGAACATGATTATGTAGAAAGTAAAAATGTAAAAACCCAGTAAATGAAGAAGTATTAAAGTGCAAGAAGTAGAATTAAGAATGATAAAGACGTATTCATTTCAATTCAGAATGAATGCTTCTTTATAATTCTCAATCCTATTTCTTGTTCTTGAATACTTTTTCGTTTATTGGGAAGATAAGTAATTTTATTAAATTATCTTTTCTTAACTTTTTTGCAATATTGTCAGAAATGTTTACAAAATACGATAAAAAATAAATGTAAAGACCACAAGGGTATTTATAAATGTGTATATGTGATATGAAATTATTTGCCTATGGGCGGACAAAAAACTGTCAGTTTTGAAATTATAGAAAATTTTGTATATACAAGTACGTTTATACCTTTATTATTTCGGCAACTGCGAATAGATACCGAGACGTCCAATGGTGCGTAGATGGCCAGATAAGCCAGTCGTGATTTTTGAGGAAATCGAAAAGTTTCGTCGAATATCCTGTAATAAATCAATCACTGATCCGCAACGCAGGAATCGGATGTTCGAAGGGTACAAGCGGTACAGCAACTATATTTGCTCAAGTGTATTCGAAATTGCCTGATTGTTTCACGAGCGCCACGAGCGCGCACACAAGCTCACACGCAACAAAGAGCGTGCGCGATCTTTATGGAACGTCGGAAAGGAAGAGAGGAGAAGAGCATACATATGAGAAAACAGTGATGCCAAACTTACTCAATACGGCACACACACATATAGAGATTATGTATATATATGTACACACATAGAAGGCAATATGATGCGCGTGTAGCCGGGGAACCAAGAGGAAATAATGGATCTTTTTCCGGTAAATACATGATAATAATCATCGGCAGAATTTCATCTTGTTTTTTCCGATTGCGGCCGCAATCGATCGCTTTTCATATGTTATGAAATTCTACGAAAGTGATGACGTAATACCCGGAATATATATATATATATATGTATAAAAGAATGCGTAAACTTCACTTTCGTTCGGCAGGCGAATATAGGAATCTCAGTTTTTCGGAAGGCGCTTGCGCGAAAACACACACGCCTTGCGCATTTCTGCATGATTGATATAATATATGCCTATAAAAAATCGTGTTTTTTGTTTGTCGCGAATCGGAAAATATTGTATGTATAATGAATATTAAAGATATATAGCTGCATGTATACCTCCTATGTATATATCTTTTTCATCGTGACTTTCGTCATTTTGCGCCAAGCCCCGCCAAGTGTCTACATATAGCGACTTAAACGTAAACATAAGTGTCATTTAAGAGTGAATTTGAACAATTGTATATTCGATTTTCTGCAGCGCATGCACATTCCACGGCTGTCATGTAGGCGTAGTGGGGCTGTATACATTTTAAATATACAAATCTACAGAAGTTTCATGGTGATATTATTATATATGGCAGCTCTGATGACACATTCTATATTTCTTGATTATTATATGTAGACAAATAAATGTCTGCTTTTTGCCAACAAATTATAGAAATTGCAGGAATCGATATATTTTCGATAATTTGCTTGATGTTATCGAAAAATATATGCTGAATAAATATATATATATACTATAATAGCGTCTTCGTTTGTTGCACCGAGTGCGCACTCAGTGTCGCCTTCGAAAACGCGATAAGAACAATATATGTAGGGAATCCGGTAAAAAAAAGTATGTAATTGAAGAGTGAGAATCATAAATTCGATTGAAAATGATAGAGAATGATTGACTTTCGTGAATGTTAATCCTTCTCTATCATTTTCAATAATCCAACATCTGACACTTTTCTGATGACGCTTCAATCCTTTTTCGTTTTTCAAAAGTGAATTCATGACCAATATGAAGGAAATATACTACACGATAATGACACAGTCATATAACTATACATATATATATATATATATATGCGTTTTATGTCGCGGCATGTTTCTGCATTCCAGATAGCAAAATAGCAGCTTTTTTCCGACAACGTTTTTGAACTTTTATAATTCACTGCTTCCTTGCATGATTGTTCTCAATGCTATATTTTTGAAATATAATGTAGTCGATACTTTTCGTGTTCTGGGATCATTTATTGTGTCCATGTTAAAAATTGGTGTGTCCAAATTCACACTTGAGTCACTTATTTTTAATTACGAGTAGTTGTATTGGTAAATTCAAGTAATAGTAGCTTAAGTGGTAGCGTCTATTTTATAAACATGTAAGGGGCCACGTGCGCCTCCTAATAACGTATGTGCCGAGCCTCAAGATAAGCTTGTGTAATATTCCTAAAAAGCTAAAACCATCAATATCGCCACCAGCACCGTCGAGACTTCGGTTTATGGGGGTTGAGACCCGCCATCAGCCCCGGCAAAACAAACATGGCATTGGACGAGGTCTTCTGATGAGGACCGATTGGGATTCCGCTCCAACCGCCGGATGTCGGGTCACCAAACATAATCCACATTGCAACTGGCCATAAAGATTAACAAACTACGACCTTCAAAGACTCGTGATGTCGGTGAAGCTTCGACGTTTTGTTTAACATATTAACATATTACATACAGGAAATATATGTATATACAGGTACACTCTTCATCACAATCATACATCATGATGGATTCTAAAAAGCCAAAATGAAAAGCATGGAGCATCATTTTCGTCTGGTCGTCAGAATTCAGCCCTCTATATTTAAATTGCTACCTAATTTGATCTACTTTTTCATCCATTTGATTGATGAATCAATCAATTTGATTGACCAACTTTCATCTATTCCCTCCGCGGATGAACAATTGGACGTATGATGGAGGTTCAGGTATATGTACTAATAATGGATGTCCAGGCTCACGTTCATTGTACATCCACTGTACGTCCATTGCACGTCATGGACGTCCTCGCCAGTGACAACTAGACGTACATTAGACTGACTTATGATATTTTGGTATAGAGGAGTTTTTTAGGCTCCTATGCCAGTTTGAGGCATTTATGAAGTCTTGGCTATAAACTTCGATAACAAAACACGTCTATAGTACCACACATGATTTATGCCGGGCACTTTCTGACAAGAGGCGCTCGGTTAGTTATGGTATCCCTTCCTTTTTTCACAATTTGATTGTGAGCATAAGAACTTCTGAACGCATTGATTGTATCGGGTCTATCTTTAAACCCACACGTCATTTGGGATTAAAATAATTTAATAGACTTATTCAGGAAGGGTGTGGAAACATATTGCATAATGATGGATATTTCAACATATAACAAAGTATACTATATGAATCTTAATGTGAGCAGCGCTCTAGATTGATAATAGTTATTTATTGCGTCGCCGCGTAGTTGTCAAGAGAAACTAATGTAAAACAATTCGGTATTGTATAATCGAGTTCAGTTTTATTTCGTGATAGTTTTGTGAACGTAGTGAAAAAATAACGTTAGAGTGACATTTCTTAGTTGTCATACATAGTATTTTAATTTATTATAGAGGCATATTTGAAAATAAGGAAATCAGTGACTGCACACTACAGAACACGTTGACTGGAGGTAGGGTGACATTTCCGCGACCGGATGTGGGGATCATTAATGAATTAAAGTCCAAAATCGATCAAAATTAAGAAACAGGCATCAGCTTTTAGGTAATATTTGCAAAATTTTATGGGATAGGCAATTTGGGTATGTTGCTATTATGAGAAGATGTGCGATTCTTTGAATTTGAGGAATCTACACCCTTATTACGCAATATGTTTCGAAAAACTATATACATGGCATGATATTCGAAGTATATAGGCCAGTACGTTTTCCACAAGTTCAACAATAGCACAATTCAAAGTATAGGTCACTCGCTGACTTTTTTGTTTGGTATTTTCTGATATGCGAAAGAAGGTCTCTCAGACGCGTTCAGGCGCATTATCTTATTCTAGCCAATTTCTAAAATATTCATAAGAGTATCTACGATATTCTTCGAGCAATAAACAATTTTTATTGTTTAAATAAAGCCTTGATTTTTGTTGCACTCTTTTTCCAGATCAACATAAGCTTCTGTGATTTTTTTCAAGACGGTTTCAAGTTTTCTGTGACTTATCAATATTTTCCTGTCTGAATGAATCTTTACAATGTATGCATGTATACATATTTGTATACATGCATACATTGTAAAGATACGATTATATTCGATGCTCCCCTCTCCATATAATCCATATAGTACACGGTGAGAAGGGAATGAACAATTATCATTATCGTAATCGCCTGTTATATAAAATATCGTATATATACCGCGGGGTATAGGAACATTTAGCAACTTTTATGACGTTGTGACATATGCCGGCGTAATAGCATGCGCGATGACTGATCGAGTCACACCAATATACTCGTTACAAAAAGTCCTGCTTCTTAATATACTATTATCTTACACTACTGATTATATATTACATTGTATAGTGCTAACATACATTATATAGTGCTTTGCATTTTTAAACTTATTCAGGGTTTGGAAGCTATAGTCCATGAGTTTTTCAGTGGGCATGGCTATTACCTATAAATTGACAGTCGTACAAAAATGGACGGAGAATTAAGCATCAACATAAAATTTGACCTTATTGACGCACTCGTTTTCGCGGGGACATTAGGAGTTTCCGTTTTTATTGGAGTGTATCAATCTTTTAAGTCTCGAAAAAATGCAGATGCCGTCAATGAATACCTCGTGGGAGGACGGGAAATGTCAATTTTCCCAATAAGCATGTCTCTTATTGCCAGGTAATTGCAACAATATAGAAAAATCACTATTAATATTCTGTTCTCGTTTTTCACTGGGGCAATGCATATTAGCACTCTTTAATGACCCAGGAATTTTAACTTTGAATGTTCATGGATCAACGTGTGTATGAAGACACTGTCACCGTTTAGGTCATAGTGACTGTTACTGTCTTACTGTCACTGTACTGTAACATTCACCATTACAGGCACCGTACCGGTCACAGTCACTGTTACAAATACCAATGCAATTATTATATTACCATTGTTATTCAAATTCGAAATCATCGACAGCAGCTATCTATAGTTAAAGTTGATTGAATTGATTACAGTTACATATCTGGTATATTTATACTTGGAGTGCCAGCGGAAATATATGTGTTTGGAACACAATTCTGGGCCACCATAATTCCAGATTGTTTCGTATCGATTACAATGGCTATTGTTTATCTCCCTGTTTTTTACGGTCTGAAGATCACATCATCTTACGAGGTATGTTTTATTTTTCCAATTCATAATTGTTTTATTAGAAAATAAACAACAAAGTATTAAAGGCATATATATGCTAACTGGTTCGGGTACATGTTAAATAGATTACGATATTTTATATTATGATAACGTTTGTTCTTCTATTTTTCAGTACTTGAAATTAAGATTTAACAACTCAGTAAGATTATTAGGATCCGTAATATTCGTTATAAGAATGGTAAGTTGGAGATGTACATTTAAATTTAATTTTAATGAAAAAATAGGTCATTTAGTATACTTTTATTGCATATATGTATATACATATAAGTATGTAAAGTATCTATTTCGGTGACAAGTGGCTATATTTTGATGACCGTCATCTTTAAATTTTTACAACGAAAATCGGGATCTGGTACTGTGAAAGTATGCATTTCGTATGATCGAAGGAACAATTTCAGCTAAATCGATTCATAAATGAAGGAGTTCTATTGGAAATCAGTTTCGACAAAAAGTGTACGTAAAAGTTCTACTTTAGAACCCCCTTAATGCGTTGCCATTATAATCGATGTGGCTAATAACAATATCTTGTTATTGAATCATAATTTTCATGTTGTTAACAAAGTTACATTCCTATACATCTTCAACATGATGACAGAAAGTGAAATCATCCTTTCCAGGTCATGTACTTACCTCTGCTCATGTACGTCCCTGCACTTGCATTTAATCAAGTAACCGGCGTAAACTTGTATACAACTGCATCTGTATCTTGCGCAATCTGCATTTTCTATACAACTGTGGTAAGAATTTATGAAAAGACTCGTGATGTGGGTTTTGTATTAGCAAATTGCTTTAAATGCCTGTTTGCGAGAGGTCAACTTGAAGAATTTATTTATGTATTTAATTTGTTTATATACATTTATTTCATTACCAGTCTCAGTTCGGTAATATCCATTAACTGGTATTGTAGGGTGGTTTCAAAGCCGTTGTATGGTCGGACACCTTTCAAACAGTTGTGATGTTCGGGGGAGTAACTGTAGTGTCAGTATTTGGTACCATTCGAGTTGGCGGCTTCAGTGAGGTCTGGAAGAGGAATGAAGATGCTGGGAGAATCGAATTCTTCAAGTAGGGCCGATGCAATTATACCAGTTTATGTAAATAATGAATATTTAAGTGATTTTCAACATTAAGATGAATTTTTAATTTTTTTTTTTTTTTTTATTGTTTACGCTTTATTAAACATAAAGATGAGCAGTTGATTTTTACACTTTAGGAACCGACACAGTATTTTGTACAGTAATGGTCTTGTTTCAATAATTTATTAATCTAGCTCTAAGGGGTAGGTACATTTTGTTTTGTTTTATAGTTGCTAACAAGATTTAACCTTTGTTGATTGTATAAAGAACATTGTCATAGTATATGATCCAAATCCTGATATTCATATCCGCAGGAGCAACTATATAGCATCATTGATTATATTAACATGTTCTAGTGAGGTCACTAGGTTGTAATGGTTCGATCGACAGCGATTTATCGTAACTATCATTTCTCCATTGAGATTAAAATTATCGAACCATGTTTTAGACTTATTTATATAAAAGTGCTGAAAATATTCTTTTCCTTTTTCTAATCCAATGTACTTTGTTGAAGGTCGCAGTGAAGGGAATTTGTCAGCTTTTAAGATCTTGTTCTCTTTATCTTGATCTAAAATAATTCAATTTTGCTATTATTCGGGCTCGTTTGACGAAATTCCTTTATTTTTTCTTTAATTAGGTAGATGAACTTATTTGTCTTTATATGAGTACTGAGATATCGGGCAATTGTTCTACAGACTGGAAGATTTTTATTAGATATTTTCTGCGATAAGTATGTAAGACACAGATATTTGCTTCGTCCATGACGAAGGTTTGTTTCGATTACGCAATAAGTACGTTGGTGGGGGTGCTGATCCGATAACTCAATGCGTATCTTACCGCAGCGTACTGAATTTAAAAAAATTTTTGGAAGCGCTTTAAGGATTTCGTAATCAACGCCGTCCAGACCAAGAGATGATTTTGTTTTTTTGGATTCTAATGCGACATTGAATTCTGAGAATTGAAGAGGCCCACTGACAAATTCGTTTATTTTACATTCTGGTATAGCCATTCCGGGTCTGTGGGTACCCATGATGGTGCTATTTTGTCAAGGGGTTTATTAAACTTTTCAGCAATTGCGATAGGAGTAGGGTTTATTTTATATAATTCGAGTAAATGTTGCCGTGTTGTGTATAAAAAACTCTTTGCTATCGATATAGCCTTGAGAAACCTTTTACCATTTGCATCTTCCGAGTTGCAGTTCCATGTTTGATGATGAGTGTTGAAGTCACCTAGGAGCATGCAATGGCGATTGTTTGCAACGTTGTTCACTATGCTGCATCCCAATCTTCTTGTGAGAGATTATTATGAGGAGGTCTATAACATACTATTATATCCAGTTGCGAGGAGATGTTTATTTTGATTCCGTATACTTCGATCTTATTATTGGCGTTATGAAGATGGTTTAGTTCTTCTGCATCAATACTATTTCTGACAGCTATAAGGATTCAGGATTGTATTAAAGTGTCGTCAAGCCAGGTTCCCCCCAGTAAACGAATAAGAATTGAGAGGCTCAGAAATGGAATTCAGCAGTGAAAATCTGAATTAATTTAAATTCTAAAAATTGAAAAGAATTCAAATTTTGACTGCTGAATTCCATTTCTGAGCCTCTCAATTCTTTTTCGTTTACTGGGCCACACATACGAAAACATCGATCGTAGATAACAAATGTGATAGTTTTTCTTTGCGTCTGTAAATGCTTCGAGAATTCCAAAACAATGTTGTTAGTTCCTTGTGTTGCATATTAGATGGAATTATTTTTATATTTTTTCAGATTCTATGTCAGGTTGCATTACGTCTGATTCCTGGTCTCTGTCGCTTCGGTATCTGTAGTTTCATCATTATTTTGAGAGATGTATAGTTTGTGTTTTAGTCTGGTGTGAGTTTTGATGTAATTTGTGACTCGGTTATAAGTGGATAACCTTTGTCAATTATATTTATAATTTCTAACGTTTCATTTGAAATATTTAATGCCTCTTTGTATCCATTGGGATGGTCGAAGCATTACTTTAGAAATTTCAACAATTTTGAAAACGTGATAGAAGTTTTATTTGAGGAATCGTGGAATATTGCACATAGCTGGGTGAAGGGCATGTTTAAGAGGAATTGAATTATTTTTTAATTCTGTTTTTGTTTTCAATTCTTTCCTTTTTCTTGTCTTAGAAGATTCTGTGATTGGAGGTGCCATGTTTGCATTGGAAAAGTTTGAGACTTGAAACTTGTTATTTTCTAGTTGATCGATTTTTGAGTTTTCTTCAGTAGTTTTATAAGCGGCTTGGTTGGATACTTCACTACTAGTTGTGGAAGACGGTCTTTTAGGATTTTCGTAATTTTTAATTTGCTGGTTGGAATTTAAGGTGTGTATACGTTGTATAATACTTGTCGTGTTTACATTATTGGGACAAGACAAGTCATTGGGAAAATGCCCCAGTAAATTACAATGTACGGAATGAAGAATAATTTGTCGGAAATACGGTGCAACACGCAGAAAAGAGGATTTTAAAATATATCAAAAATTACTATTTGAAATATCAATTTGTTATTCGCCATCTAAAATTTTGTAAATTTCGATAATAAAAATGTTAAATGACATGCACATGAGACATTGTGCCATTTTAAATTGTACTTTTTTTCATATGAATGTAAAATTTAGTTGCCTTAATTTAGAGGTGCGTTTGGCAACAAATAGCAAATTTTGACATTTTAGTAACATTTTATGTGATATTTTGGAACCGACTTTTCTGCATGATTATTTTTAATTTATTAGGGAAAAAATAGATATTATCATCCCTGGGGAGTGACGAAAACTACATTAATCTTTATATGATACATGAAGTTTTTTTTTTGTTAGAGACATTTAACTATTTTATGTAAATCAACTGTTATATACTTGAACAATTATTTTGTTTATTCTTTACCTTGACACCTGGAAATATTTAACTTTTATATTGTTATTTATTTATTTATTTTCTAGTTATAACTATAAAATTATACATCATGCAGAAAAAAAAGAACCGTTTAAAAAATGTTAATAACATTAATGCACTGCTCCAAAACGAGTTGGTTTTAAATTTTTTTAAAATGATTTTTATTGTTTGAAATACTTTTTTTTCTCAGTATGGATACTGATCCTACAGTGAGGCATACATTTTGGTCGGTTGTAATTGGCAGCTACTTCAGTTGGTTATCCATATGTTCCATTAATCAAGCAATGGTTCAAAGATGTCTTGCTATGAAAAGCCTCAAAGATGTTAACACGTAAGATTGCATATATACTGTGATGGTGATAAATAATTAATTTGTAGTTTCAATTTCTAAGAATTATTAATTTGTCCTATATATAGACATATCTCTGTAAATATATGCTGGAAAAGAACAACAAATTACAGATTGAATTATATATAGGTATATATACGTATATCACTATCATTTTATTTACTTTAAATGGCATCAATGCCTGGCATAAAAAAAGTAATTAATTTGAGTACACCAGCAATATCAGTTATCATTTTGAAAACAGGTTTTCATTGCGCGAACAATGTATTGTTTAGTGATATTTACTATATGCTTCATATATATATATTAAAAATGTTAAATATAATAAATTACAATGCTTTGGACGAAATTGGATGAGGAATTTGAATACGCTTAATTCAATCTCAATAATTGGAGAATGTTATTCCTTTCATAGTGATCTATTCTTCTATTTCAATTAAATTTAATATTTCAATGTGTATATAGGACCCTTATTATTATGGCGATTGGCATTGTCACGATATTATCCTTAGGTTGTTACACAGGAATTGTAATTTTCGCATCTTACTATGATTGCGATCCAATCCAAATTAAGGTTAGTTATTTATTTATAATATGGTCAGCACATTATTCAACTCGAACGAAAAAAATATATGAAACTATTCGAAAACCAGTTTTCTTATAGCTATCAAATCCTATATAATATTTTCATGATCAAACAATAATTACCATAGTATATTTTTTGTATACTAAAAAGGATTGACGTAACTTTTTAAACGGCCTTGATCAATTCGCGATTATGTAAATACTATTGTTGAAAAACATAAGCTTTGTAAAAATTCTCCTTCCCCTTGGTTCATACGATATTTTATATATAGCACATTTTCGGAATTACAGAGTATTAATTAACATATATATTCTATAAATATCATGAAAGAAATAAACATATACGTCTTAGGGAGCAAATATATGAATTTCATTTTCATGTATATTTGTTATATAATATTTATTTCTAAAATAAATATTAACTTTATAACATTTCGTAATTATACTTGTAGAAAATAAACAAATCTGACCAGATATTACCTTACTTCGTAATGGAAATGGCTGAATCGATGTCAGGCTTACCTGGACTTTTTGTTTCCTGTATATTTAGCGCAGCCTTAAGGTAGGGGACAAATAAAGTCTAGTAGGTCGTTTTTGTTAAGCAGCTTTTGTTTATAAATATCAATGTTCTCTATATTTCTGTCAAAAATGCATTCATTGAATGATGCATATTTTACAATAAAATTTATATTCTGCACTCTAATAATAGCTACAACGAATTTTCAACTATTATCATAAAAAGTTGAAATCGTTTATGAAGACTCTAGGTAGACGATAATTCAACAGGTTTTGTCTCGTTTGCATGTAAATTTTGGAAAAATTTCGTCACATGCCAATAGATTTAAGCATGTAAACGAGATAAACGAATTGATTGAATTGACTGAATATGTGGTATTCTCTTGTGCATAGTTAGAATGTACTCACCCGGTATACGCATACCCAATCAGCTGAGGTAATACAAAATACGTACGAAATCAAAGTACTCATTAAAGCCTCCTATGTTGAATTTTGAGCTCATTTTTAATGACCTCAGAAAGAGCTACTAAAGTTACACTTAAAAAATGAGCTCGGATTTAAAGAAGACTTTTCCTCCTCGTTCTATACAACTTGCTGCTACCCCTGCTTTTACCTCAGATTAGTTTCAGCTACTCTCTCAATTTAAAACAATAAAATAGGTCAGAATCAGGAATTATTCACTGCTTTAGAGCCTTATAAACATAGAATCCACTTCCTCTTTTATAACCGGACAAAATTATATAAATTGCATTTAATTTATATTTCCTAAAATTGATACATTTTTTACAGTACCATGTCGACGGTTTTGAACGCTATGTCCGGTATAATTTACAATGATATGATAAAACCATATTTAAGAAAACCTATAACTGACATCAACGCAAGTCGTATTATGAAGCTAACGTCGTTGATAATCGGCTTGATTTCTGTGGGATTGATATTTCTCGTGGAAAAGCTCAGTGGCCTTGTTCAGGTAAATATAAAAAATTGTTTAATACTTGCAACTTTTTAATACACACACACGAATATATATATACAATAGACATACAATAGATATATAATAGATAATGTATATGTTCCATCCAATTTAATTATAGGCGGGAAAGAGTCTTTCAAGTATAACTTCCGGACCATTACTGGGGATTTTTTCTCTCGGAATGTTCTTCCCTATTGCCAACTCTCTGGTAATTTTTTAATATAAAAGTAGAAGTATTACAAAAGTAAAAAAAAAATTACGAATCACCAGTGAAAATAAAAGGATCATAATGTTTAATTTCAAAAAATGGATATTGTACTTAATAAATTTTTGGACATTTAGATCTGCAGATTCTACAGTGAAATGTGAGAATTTCCTGTTTCAACTATGCAGGACTATATACAATCAATTGTCATTTTAAACATCGTGGAGTTTCATTTCGTGTATAATTAACTGCCTTTGAATTCAGTTAAACTATTTTTTACGAATAAATACATTTTATTAGCAATTTATCCATTTTTGTCTTGCATGCGATTTACGGTTTATGGTTACAATGATTAGTCACAGGGATAGTTCAAACAGTCACTAATGAATACATCAAAAAATCAAATCAAATTTAGATAGAAATTTAGATTTTAAATGCATGCATGTAGGGTGCAGCGGTAGGAGGTGTGGTAGGTGTGATTCTCATAGCATGGATCTCTTTGGGCACGCAACATGCCATATCTATGGGCCAAATACATTTTCAAACGAAGCCTCTTTCTGTTGAAGGATGTCCCGAGCCATTACGTACCAATGTGGCAAACTTCAGCACAATCACGGGCTCAACCGTACGGTATTGTAAAATGAAATTATTTTGATTCGAAATAATTATTACTTGCGTAAAATATTAGTACGTTTGCGCATATTTCGTTAATTTGTAATGTGAAAAAAAGTTCAATAATTTAAGTAAGCATAATAACATTTTACGTTTCAGGGAGACACCATTTTTCCTCTACAGAATGTCTTATCAGTGGTATACCTTACTTGGATTTTTAATAACAGTTCTGGTCGGTTTAATCGTTTCCTGGATCAGTGGACCAACAAAATTTAAACCAGGAGACAAAAAACTTTATACGCCAGTAATTCATCGATGGTTACCCACCTCGCAAGATTTCAAACGATCGGTAATCCTTCTTTACTCTGAATTATTTGATTGTGCATTGATATAGGAATACTTTGTAATGTTTCTAAGGTCATGAATAATTAAAAATGGTTCGCGACTTCGTACTATTAGAAAATAATCAATTGCTGTACAATATTTGTCATTTTTAAATTAATATTTAATTTTAGGAAAATTCAGAGTACGAACGAATGCGAATGATGGACCAGAAAAGTGAACAAGCGGATTTATGAAGTTTAATGTTTAAATTGATAGTCTTTATAATAAACAATTTAATAACAAGTTTTACTTGTCATTTTAATGGCAATTTTTTACTTCATGTACAATCAGTACAATCCAATCATGCCAATTGTCAAAGACTGTGATTGAACGTGGATCATTATAGTTGTAAGGATTAAATTGATACCACCTGTAATGACAAGATTCCATTAGATCCAGTGAAAACCATTTCATGGTGGACCGTTTCCACCGAGGACCACCCTGCTGAAAGAATCTTGTTAAATCTCATTAAATCTTATATAAATTACTTTATAAGATTGTATAGTTTTTTTAACATCTCTAACTTGAAATAACGTATTATACCATAGACTTTTATATTTGCCAGGATATATTTCAATAATTTTAAGGGAAAAAAAATAAGACCTTCCACATGTATTTTTAATTTTATTTCGAAATTCTAATTTTGTAAGATCATCCAATACATTCTCATACTTTCTAATTAATCATACGAAAACTCTACTGGTCGTCCAGTAAATTCGTATATATTATAATTATACATTATATAAATTGATCTTATAAAATGTCGATCCGATATTTACAAGAGCATATAAGACTTCTCTAATAGTACTTTGATATAAGGTAATAATATAAGAAAATTTTATGACAAATACTGCATGTAATCTAGTATTATCTCACTTTTTTTAATATAAATCATTTATATAAGAAAAAATTAGACTCTTTCAGTATCAGGACCATTCAGGATAATCATACGATTATATATGTATATAATATGATAAAAACTTATTAATGTATATATACATATAATATATAAAAATTACATCACGTGAGAGCGCTGAAATGGAAAATTTCGGTAAAAGAAAGGTATTATACATTATTTAACAATGTCTTTTATTCAAACGATCAAACTCGTCTCATAGTTTTATTCCATATATATAGAATGTATTTATTTAGTAGAACAGATGATGCAAATACAGTCTGAACAGCCAGTACCATGCCGTTAAAGATTTCAGAAGGCTCGGGGGTTTCTTACTATTTTCTTCGTGCATTTCATTAATTTTCATTCTCAGGGCCTTATTTACAATAAGATTTGCAAAGGACATAAATCGTTGCCTTACGAGTTTGTCTGCATTTTTTAAAATATCTGTAAAATTCCCGGAACCAGATGCTTGATAGTTCTGGTTTTGGAAAAAATTTCCAAACAGATTTATCAGGGGAGCAGATATCAAACTGTCAGGGTCGATAATCCACGGATGTTCATTTCCATTTTCGAACTTGATGTCAATTTTCCTGAAGATTTACATATAAAATGAATATTAATTATAAATAAATAAATATATATAGTAGAAAATAATATCAGTTTCTGTTCAATTTTTCTGGCCTCTATGATAAAAGTAATCGAGTCCAGAAAGGTCTTATTTTCTACTAGGGTATATATATATCCATTATATGTGTGTTTGTGTGTGTACATATATATATATATATATGTATACGTATCTTGTATTTATTCTACGAAATAATTAACTTACCCCACGCTGTATAAATTAAGACGTGCAGTTTCGAATAAGTGAAACGGCATTAGAAGGGATACTATAAGTTTTGCAGTAACATTTTTAACATTTATATTCGCTTGTCCTTTTATCACGGGATTTTTACTTGTTCCAATAGTAACGTTGAACGGCGCTTTTATCTGTATTAAAATTCATTGAATACAGAATAAAAGAAAATCTCCGAGTAAAATATAGTGTACATTAAGAGCAACGTGAATTCTTATCATTTACCAGACATAAACAATATGTGTGCCTGAACTAACATAGCTTCAGAAGTATGTTTTTCTACATGGCTGAAGTATAAATATTTATGCATCACGATCAAGTTTTCTGGAGAAATACTTATACGAGAAGTGTACGATATATATTATTTGGATAATTTAATTTTATCTATTTAATACTATAATATATATATATATATTAGTAAACGAAAAAGTATTGAGATTTCAAAAATTCAGTAAATTCATTTAATGCCTTATGGAATCAATTTGAATTCAATGCTTTCTCATTGTTTGCAATGTTATGTATATGTTTGAGATCTTAATACTTTTTCGTTGAATGAGATATTTGTAAATGGGAATTCTAAATGGAAGTTCGAAATAACATAATGGCAGTGATTTCTATATTATGCCTTTAACTTTAAATGCTGCTGCAATTTCCATTGAAAAAAACTTCGAATAATCAAAAATGGATTGGAATGAATTAAATAATGTGTTCGTTTCATTTTTTTTTTGAGATTTTTTTGTACATGAAAAAAAATCTGGTAATCTTTACCATAAATAATGTCACTTTTTCTCATGTTGAAAGCCAGTCATAAAAATACCATAACATTTTGAAGAAAATTTTAAAAATCCAAAAATAATTTATCTAAATCATCAATATCATCAATGCAATTTTATAAATAACCAATATAAGACGCTTGAATGCATACAAGTCCATGAATAGTAAAATCTAAAAATTTATAAAGTCGAGGCAATATACTTCTTATTTATTTTAAAAACATTTCCATATCCAAAAATTGTAAAAGTAAATTATGCATTCGAATGCATTCAAATCAAAAAATGATAATGAAGTATTATAGAAATGGAAGTCATCATATGCCAGTCAGCGTATCTCTTAATCAAATAATGAAAAAAACGTAGACTGTCCTGTACAAAATGGTAAACATGGTAAAAGTTTCTATTTTGGTAATATTGATCATGTATATCAGAGGACACGAATAGGAATACATTGAACTATCTTAATAATTGAAAATTTTAATTAAGTATGTGTTGCTCTTCCATAACATATGTTCCATACAAGTCAAATAAAATACGTCATATTCGCATGGTAAGAAATTCAACAAAAACTAGGGGTTTCGGCCCTGCGGCCTTCGGCCGCCAACCCCACCGGGGGCTCCGCCCCCTGGACCCCTGGCGCGCTTCGGGCCTCACTGACTAAACACACTTCGCGACTGCGGCCTTCGGCCGCACCCGCTCAGAATGCCATAAGTTTATAAACTTGATATGACAAGTCACAT
>JAPYZR010002431.1:0-16931 GCA_030522945.1 Trichopria nigra
ACTTCACGACCAGTTTTACAATCATTGTTAGTAATAGTTACGGCCTCTGATAATAATAGAGTAATACTTTCTGGTAAAATAACATTTTTACTATCTGAGGTTATTATCTTTACCATCTTGATTTGAACATCTTCAGATAGTACCTGATACAATGCAGATTCCAGTCCGTATATGTAGCATTAAAGATGGTAACCGGTATACCATCATTGTGTTATCCGGTACCATATTTTTCTCTCCGTGTACAAATTCAATTTAATGCATTTCAATACAATCTTAATCCCAAAGCAATGATAATTCTTGAAATGTGAATTTCAAGAGCATAATTTCTCAATATTATTGGTGGATTTAAACGTATTGAATTAGTATATTGCAGAATATTGAAGAATCGTTATAAATTAGCACTATTTTAAATGCAATTGTAATATTCTGCGCATTATCAAACTAACTACACCCTGCAATATTTACTTCACATTATCACATTGGAATTTTACGTAAATATTAATGTGATTTACTGCTGCAATATTACAGTATCATTTTTCGGTTAAATTTTTCGAATATATTATATATTAGATGCGGTTGCTTCATTGTAACAATGCTAAAATGTTATATGTATGAAGCATATAAGTATTACGAAAATATAGGTTTTCATTATCTTCGCAATGATCTGCATCTGAAAATCCAGATTCATCTAGATTTGGTATATATCAGTAATTTCGTCATATATATGTATATAAATCGAAGAATTCTTAGTTCGAGCTTCATTACCAAATCGAAAGACGACAAATTTTACTGTTTTTCCGAGTATACCCTTTTAATAACGATGGGGTTGCAATTTAGAACATTTGTTTTCCGAATGATGATCCATGCTTTTTTAAACTATAAAAATGGAGGAAAATTATAGAAATTTCGAAAAATACATATTTTTTCTTTATAATTTTGTTCAAATCGGCATTCGATACTAAGATGGATGGTATACTTATATGGCTATTGACTGTACGAGAATTGTGAAGACATATTGTCAGTACTTTCGTGACGCTCATCATTATACTACCGACATCAAATTGCTCACTACCAGATCCTGCATGTGAATCTTTAGAAGCAACTAATCTTTTTTGCACCTTTATCCATAGTTTGGGGTGCGGATTGTCATTCATTTTGGACTTGGAAAAAGTTGATAAAAAAAAAAAACTTACTAAAAAAGAGTTGCTTCGAACTCTTTTTTAGTAAATTTTGAAATAAAATCCACCATATCGTTATTCTAAGGTAAGGAAATGCAACATAAGTAAGATAAGTATACATTTCATCATGATATTTATCGTTTTCCTATTTGGTAATGAGGCTCGAAAATTACATAAAAATGCCATGATTTTGGGTTTTAATGGGTTATAAAGGAAATAATTATTAATTTTCAAGCTTATTCGAGGCAAGTTAACAGTGAAGCAGGACTGTAATTTTTATTATGTATATATAATGATGAGCAGGTTATAACCAAACTTCACAACATCGAGATAAATTTGTACCGCCGGTAGCAAAACGCGCCTTCTCATCTTTAACAAAGAAACAGGACGAGTGCAGCAATATCTGAATGAACGTAACCTTCAACATGAAATTTTCATTTCGATGACGCAGTTGCGCTTAAAACTTGCATAAATATATATAGTGTAGGTCTGCGGGTAAAACGACATTACGTCAGTTCACCAACAAACGCACGGTATTATACGTCTCCACGTGGATGACCGTTTCGGAGAGCGCATGTATGAATGGCCGCGTATAAGCGCCAACGCAAATACTCTGCTTGCATTATACAGATAATAATTGATTTAAGATCGTCGAAAAATTTGCCGAAGAAAAATCGATAAAAATATATTTGTCGAAATTTGCGAAAAAACCCTCGCTTATACTCATTGCGGAGAATGACGATAGCGACGATAGATTCGTCCGTCGCCGGCGCTCTACGTACATAATATTATTCACCGCTCTTTTTTCCGGAGCGTGGGAGGAAGTTTATGAATGAGCGCGAGACGCCGACGTCACTGCGGGGTCCACGTACGTACGTGGGTGGATGAGTGTATAAGTACTCGAGGGCATTAACGATCTGCCGCCGTGCGGGTCGGCGGAGGTTGCATATAGGTGCGTCGCCCGCTCGCTCCTGAAATGCATCCCTTATAGCCACGTATATATATATATATATATATATATACACATATACATATACATATACATATAGCTGAAGCAGAAGCGTTGTAGAGCTCGCCGGTTCTTCGCTTGTAAACGTGGCATGCTGTATAACGTGGGATCCCGACGTCGCCCGGCCGGCGCCGGAGAAAGACCGCGTGATGACGTCTATATGCGGCTTCGGTAGCTGCACATGCGATTATATATGTATATACGTCCATCCCCCGCAGATCCCGACGCATCCCAACAATTACGTCAGTTTCCACGGGCGTCTGCATCCCTGCTCGGTCTTGAAACCGCAACCGATGCGACGTAAACCAAGTCACGTTCCCCGTAGTATTATTGCCGGCGTAAATGCGGCGGTATATATTATATGAGAATTTCTATTTTGTTGAAACACCATGGAATCCGACGATTCGAGGATGCTAAGTATCCCATGCAGTCCGGTGGATGTTCAAAATTATGTCCAGCGGACGTCCAAAGTACATCCATCAATACAATTGACGCGGGTCCGAACTAAACATGCATGTGTATATATTGGACCAAATTTAGACGTTGGCAGAAAATTGGGGAATTCTGTCGATTTTTAGAAAATTGTAGATTATTGCGATCAAAGGATGATTTTTCAAACTTGGTGCAGTCATAATTTTTAACGCATTTAAAGGATGAAAATATATGCATATGGTTGTACGCGGTGTATTTTTAACATTATATGAAATTCCTCAAAAAGCTTTTAAAAATGTGTACTTTGAATTTATGATTTTTTCATGTACAGGGTGTCCCAGAACTGGAGGATAAAATTTCAGGAGGCGATTCTTCGTGAAATTTGCAATCAAAAAGTCCATTATCAAAATTCGATCCGACGCATAGAATTTGAATGGCGAGCAATTGAAGTTTAGAAAAAATAATTACTTTTTTTTTGCAATAACTCGGCTCATTTTCAACCTGTATTAACGAGTGAGGGCGCATTTTAAAGATTTTTTCACGCCCAACAATTCCCCTGCATATCGTCAGAGATGAATATTTCGCTAGTTATGGCCTATGGCGGTTTTTCGCGTCTAACTCATTTCGGTAAGTAGCTAGCGAAATATCATATTAAAAGAAAGTTATAGAGCTTGAAAAGATGAAGAATTTACACCCTTACACGTTTCATTTCGATAAAAATTGAGTCCAGGGGGAGACGTTTAATCTCAGAATATTAGTGAAAAACGCGCTCCATCAATGTCAAATCCGTTTTTCGTCAATTTTTTAAGATATAGCGTCTCCCCATGGACTCAATCTTTATCGAAACGAAACGTATGAGGATGCAAATTCTTCGTCTTTTCGAGCTCTACAACTACTTTGTTTATATGATATTTCGCTTGCTATTTACCGGTATGAGTTAGACGCGAAAAATCGCAAAAAAAGGCAATTTTATCCCTTTATGAGGCCATAATTAGCGAAATATTCATCTCAGATAATATTCCGTTAAAGGGGAATTATTGGGCTTGAAAAAATCTTTAAAATGTGCCTTCACTCGTTAATATAGGTTGAAAATGAGCCGAGTTACTGCAAAAACAGTAATTATTTTTTCTAAACTTCAATTGCTCGCCATTCAAATTCTATGCGTCGGATCGAATTTAGGTACAGGACTTTTTGATTTCAAATTTCACGAAGAATCGCCTCCTAAAATGATATCCTCCAGTTCTGGGACACCCTGTATAGTATAGTCCAAAAAGTAGCATTTGTGTCACGAGCATCGCATTTTCTTTTTTAACGTTTTTTTTTAACTTTTTTTTTGTTGGTTTTTTTGCTAATTATACTCAGAAACTATATCAGGTTTCCTGAAAGTAAAAGATCAAAGAAAAAGTTCACATGATAAAAGTCTTGAGAAGTTTTCTCGAAAGGTCCCTGATTTAAAAAAAAATGCAGTTTCCACGAAAACGGAATGTGACCGCGACATGCATTTTCCCGACGTCCCCGACTATCTGTGAACAAACAACGTATACGTTTCTAAACGGGGAAATATATTTGAACACGATAGAAACTCTTCGTTAAAAAAAGAACCAATTCCTGGAATTTCACATCATTCTCACTTCTGATGGTTGCATTTTGACTCCGAGCATATCATTTGTCAAAAGGCGAAAGCCATCAATTAAAGAAACTAACTAATTTGAAGGGGGCGATGAATAATGGACAATAATTGCTTCAAACTCCGATTAAGATTGTTGAAAAAACGGCAACATTTATATTATAATAAACCGAGAGAAACAATATTTATGGAAACGGCAGAAATACAGGTTGGAAAAATTATACTTTTCTTGTTTTTTTATTGCACAATTTAAATTTGAAAAACATGTAGCTAGTAATATTGTTATTTTATATATTAATATTGAAATTAACGTAAAAATAATTATAGATATTATAATTAATTATTTTTTCATTGCCATTTCATCAGCATCATCCTATTACATCATATTACAGTGTATTTATAATAATATAATATTTTTCTTTATTGATATATGGAACACTATTTAATCAATAAGTAAACAGTACTAGTTTCAATTCAATTAATTGATTTGTTCTAGTTACTAAATTACAAAACAAATCTTTAAATATCGTTTAAAAGTGTTGTTATTTTTTTCCCAGCATCCGAGGTTTGTTATAAGATCCAGTTTTTCTGTTCAAAACATGTGTCATGCATCCTTAGTTAACTGATCACATGACGTACATATGTATGAATTATCCCTGAATCCAACTGACCTACCTATCCGGTCGTTTCGAAAATTGTTGTTTAATGCAACAGAGGTAAAAAAGTTTCGAATCCGACTATTTTGGGGGAAAAAAAAAGAAATGAAAAGAACAATATTTTATTACAGGCGATAAGAATGAAAGTATCGATAAATTGATATGATAAAAAGGTCGTGCATTGACAGTGACCAATGAAAATTAAGGCGACAGAAAAAGAAAAGATGTTGCATTTTCTATCATGCATAAAGAACTTTACATTTTATTTTCGGAATATTTTCGTGTTGTGGAAAATTTAATAAAAGAAATTCTTCCTAAGGTAAAATAAGATAATACTTTGACAAAAAAAAAAAAAAAAAAAAAAAATAAAACACTTTGCCAATGTATATATATATATATATATATTAATTTCCCATGTTGTGACGAATCGGCAAATTTCTGCTTTTCCCAAGTCATCAAATTCAAATAAAAAATTTCGTATTCTTTCGAAAACGTGATTGGGCCACCAAAAGGCAACTTTTTTAGGATGTTATATTGTTTGATATCTTTTCAAATTCGTAAACACATTTTTACTTTTCTATTAAACAAGATTTAATCATTACGTGATGATGATTTTACAGTGAGAATATTACGTTTCATTATATAACATATATTTTATATGACAAAGTCAAGAAAATATGCAATTTATTATAGTCAAAACAGGGTAAAAAGCTGAAATTTAATGCTTTCAAAATTGATGTCGGTGTAATTCACAAAAATAATCTTAATTGTGTTTGCAAATTATTTATGTATATTTGATCAGTTCATTGTGATTCTATATATAACATATTTAATTCTGAACAAATGAACAGATGCTGTCGATCCTTTCAGTAACATCCCCTGGATAATGTGATTTCCAGCACAGAAAGGCATTTATTATTATTATTATTATTATTACTATAAACGCCCCTCAGATATATCTGAAGCTTTTTGGCGGTTGGTAAAGAAATGGTAATATCGATCAATGCTTCCTGGTTACATTTTTTCGCATTTCGATAACTTCATCACTACTCTTATTCACCCATTATAAGTATATGTGTTTTTAACGGTTTCGAAGTGCAACTGATATTCGCGTACATATTGTGGGACATTAAATTCAATAAGTATAAAAAACAGAGAAATTTCCGATGTTAAATAAATATGAAATGAAATCTTAGATGGTACAAAACGTAAAATCAATACATCCATTATACAAAGTAAATATATCTGCTATTTAATATATATTTTTAATAAATTATATTTATTTAAATCTAAATTCTTTGTTGTTCATCAGTTTCTTTATTATACATCAAACTCCGCCTAAAGTAGCTCAATACTAATTCTCGTTTACGTTGTTATCGTTTAAAGATAATAATTAAAAAGTCTAAAGAAAGGATTCATTTTCTCAATAATGCCAATAATACTTTCGACTCCTAGATTCGAGTTTTCATTTTTTAGTTAATTTCGTTAGTGCGCTTGTTTGTTTGTACCAAAAATCAGCACACCATGAAATGTTGAAAAGCAACTCCGATTTAATTTAATTATTTAAAAATTAATGATCCTAACGTAAATAAGACGCAGTATATAAATGTAGCAAAGTATATACTGATGGAGAGTCGCTTATTTCGTTTCTCCGTCACGCACTCGAGGAACACAATAGTCCGTGTTGTAGCTTCGTTAATCTTCTTGCCTCTTATACCTATACTGAATACCGTTATCCTCCCCCTTACATTCGTGCTCTCCGAGTTTTCTCCAGTTCGCAACACCCCTCGGTGAATTCTACAGATGTTGGTAGGACTGCGAGATATATATATATATATATATATATATATGCTTCCTTCATCGCGGAAACGTCGTGGCAAAATTTCTCGGCCCTGTGTTGCCGGTAAATCCGGTAGAGCAGGTCTCACCCACGCGATTGTGTGAAGTCGGACTTGCTATACCCAACTTTCCCAAACAAAATCGTTTTACGTTTTTATACATTGAGGCGGATGACGTAATTTACAACCATATACTATTTTATATTTAATTAATACTGGGTTTCCTATGTGGAAAATTCGATAATCGATTCCCTTCGTTTTATCAAATTTCGTACCTTTTCACTTTATGATTAAATAAAATGACGTTGACGCCATAATGCACCAATGGTAACAGCTGAAAAAATTATTGAACTTAAACTTGGCGTATTTTGCACAACAACAAGATATATATAATAAAGTCGGATGCTATTTCATCGTTCACCACGATTATTTCATTCGCATCATTTAATTCGCTTTCGACAGTACCTTAAAGAAAAAAAAAAAAAACGTCCTTTATTTCAGGCTTGTTACCAATCTCATTAGCGTATCTGTGAAGAATTGATCAGCGATAGCAATTTAAGAAAAAAAATCCTAATCATCGAAATGCGCCAATGGAGCCACCACCCCCATGAGAACAATGAGGGTTGTTATCGACGAGATACGCCCGGGACATTTTCTCGTTAATCGTACATTAAATTATGAATCGAGCGGGCTATACACGCTATAAAAGAGCAATCGCGCTTGCGTGACGCCATGAGGAGAATACATACTTAGGCGCACCTAAATTTATCCCGAGCTTCGACGACCCCCAGCCGATACGCGAAGGTCACCGCCGGCGCCCGCGAGTAAAAGTGCAACATCTATATAGCAGGGCACATTGAGCGGTTCTGATCCATTCATAGGTAGGGGACGCATGCGCCTAGAAGGCTCTTATGGCCGTTGCCTTCGTGCTTGGCTTGAACTATCAGGTATACATAAATATGTATATGTATATAACTGGGTGTATGTGTGTATACACACAGGGGTTGAAGAATCGAACGTCCAAAGCGTCCCGTCCGTCCGGAACATTACCGGGGAGCGCGCATGCTGTCTCCGAGGGTGCCCCAATCAAGCGTGTGGGCGTCCGGCTAAATTTTCCCGTTTCCATCCCTGATGTGCAGGTCCAGTATTCTAGGATTTGACCGCATTATGGCCGCACATTACGCACGTGTGCCTATATGTTTTATCACACACGTGTAGACACAGTTTTATTAATGTACGTGTACATGTATAGATATAAGTATATAAGTATATATATATATATATATATATATATATATATATGTTTAATCGAACTCGTCGTTTTGTAGGTAATAGAATTCGCATTGATTCGGTTTTGTTACCGCCCGCACTCTCCACGAGCCGTCAAATCAGAGTGGCATTCTCGAAATTTATTTATAATTTTTGCTGTTTACTATTTTTCTTATTTTATTTCATTTTTTGTTTTTTGTTTCGTATTTTTTTTTCCTTTTTGTAAAAACGTTTCGATTTCAATGTTTGATTTTAATATAAGGGTATCGATTGGGGTACATCGTACAAACATTGTAATTTTGACCAATAAGCGCGCGTCACACGGAAAAACTGAATAATCGGAATTACAAATATCTAAACAACAATTTTGTTGCAACAACAAAATTTGTTTGTTAATATATGTGCAACAAAACAATTTGTTAAGCATACCAAATAATTTTTTTAACTTCAATTTTGTTGTCGTAGCAAAATATTTTGTTTTGTTAATTTTTTAATTATATCCCAGGTGGAAATTTGGACAAACGAAATTTTTTGTTGCAGCATCAAAATAATTAAGAACATCGATTAACAAAATGATTTTGTTCACGCAACAAACCTTTTTATCTCAGTGTTATGATATACGATATAGCTATATCTTTTTTAGTATATATATATATATATATATTTTTCTATTCAAAAACTAACCTTATCAAATTATAGGTAGTTAAATCTAATAGTTGAATATTAAAACCAATTACGAAAGTTATTTATACAATATTTGGCCATTTAGATAGTATAGATCCAACTATTTCGTATTTTCTGTACATTCGTATAAAGAACAAAAAGATCTTTGAAAAATTATTAACAGGGACTATAAAATTTTTTTCTTTTTAAATTCAATATCAAAAATTATATTTCACAACTATTTGCAAACTATTTGCCATTTATATATATAATAGGGATACTACTATTGGGAAATAACCAATATGTTACTGTTTGGAGATTTCTTGGTTGACACAACAAATTTTTTTTGTCTTTTTGTTGTCGTTTTTTTTCGTGAATAACAATAAGTGACGAAAAAGATATATATTAAGAAAATATATGTAAATAATTGACGAATTTTTTAAAATTTGAGTTTCTTTATAGTTTTACAAAAATTGTTTCTATTTTTTTTTAAATTATTTTTACTTGCCCTTTTCTTTACAAGACTCATATATATAAGAAAATTTTATAATAATAACGAATTTTTTAATTTTATAAACCAACTGCAAACATTGTTGCTTATACATGAAATATAATTATTTAAAAATATATATTTAATAATTTACTCAAATTAATGCAAAGTTCTTGACCAGTTAAGAGAATAAGTTAATAAAAATTAAAAACTTGTTTAAATGTAAGTTCTGATTGTTTCATTTCAACCTGCTAGTATTAATATGTTCATTTTCATTTGAGGTACAGGTTCTCAGGTTCACCGTTAAAGGGGGTCCAGAGAGGAACAGTTAATACAGACATTTATTCAAAATTCGGGCTTCGAAAAGGTGATTCCACGTAACAGATACAATCCGTAAATTCAAAATTCAATGAGGATTATCAAAAATAAATTATTTTTATTGGAGATATATACAGATAAGGGAAAATAATATATTTCGGATTATACTCAATTAAGTATTGTTTGTTTTCCTTGGTTTTATGATAATTGAAAAAGACGTACAAAAAATGTTTTAAAATTAACAAGAAAATTCATTTCTACCTGTGTTATTTTTTTTTTTTTTTTTTACGAATCATTATCGTACTTATTTCAGATAATTTTATGTGGGCTCAAATCTAAATACATAATACAAGATAATATAATCGCAGAGAAATTTTTTTTTTTAAATCTTACCTTCGCAGTTGACATTTTGTAAACCGTATAACAAATATATCGTGTAGTTATGGCTTATATGAATGTTACATTGGGATATATAATTGTTACTTTGTGGTTGATTGATGGATACGCGCTTTGGATGTATTTAGAACTGATTACAATTTTATATATTTATCCATTGATAAAGTAACTCCATATCGAAGAAAATAACAGCCAGTTATCAAAGTATATTATTTTTTGCTCAATTACAGATTTAAAAAAATCTGCTTTAATTTCTGGTCTATAACATTTTGCAAAAGTATCGATAGGGCAAAACTGCTCAAATAATTTCTTTTCTTCTTTTAAGAATGGAAATAACATTTGAGAGACCTCACAGAGACTTCAATAGCCTCCGTATCTTTTAAAGTAACAGGGAAAATTCAATTATAATTTTTTTTTTTTAAATAAACAGATTTGATTTACGGTTGAAATCGAATTCTTGGTTGTAATAATACACTGCTTTGAAAAAGGGTAGTCATTCGCGTTACTTTGTGTTAATATTGTTCGCCTATGTAGTTACTCAGATTCTTTTTAAAGTGGAGCCTATAAAGTAGAAGCTCATTTGAACAACGTTGTATCGGGTTTTCAGTGCATTCTATATATGCGTTGTCGTCGAGATAACGAATGATGAACCGGATTCTCGTTTCGAAGAAAAAAGCGTCGGCTCGCATTGGAATAATCCGTGTGAGTTGTATCTATAGATAATGTAGGATGTCAAATAGAAAGGTAGTGAGGAAATAGAACAAAAATAAAATAATCTCACGTATATCAAACGTCAAATTTCGTTCAATGTTTACTTGATCCTTTTCAACACACACACACACACACACACGCGCGCGCGCGCGCGCACAAGCGCGCACATAAATAAATAAATATATATATATATATTGGTATTTATTTAAAAATGTAACAAGTAATCAATAATATATTTTCATAAATGAATAGGTCTTCCAAATAAATAAAAATTGTAGAAAATAAAGATATATATTTAATCAAAAAGAAGAAATATTTGAAACTATAAAATAAACGTTTATACTTCAAATTATAGTGCAGTAAAGTATAGTGCACTTTGTCTTAAAAGTTCGGAAAGACAGTCTCTTCTAAAAAGAAATCCAGTCAAACACTATTTGGGGACTTCTTAAAAACTCGAAGAAAATTCAGATTTGAGCTTAGGCGATTGCCTGCTATAAAGTAATTCCCTGAAACGAATATACTTTACTATCCTATTATGCTTTAAGAAAAATCGAAAAAAAAATCCAGTCGGTGAGCGAGTGATCGATCATTTTTTTTTTCATATGATATGAATTCATATTCTTGAATGAAAATGAATTTTCGGATTTATTAATCTATTACAATATATTAACTATGAAAAAATCTATGAAAAATCATAGCACTAATTTTTTTTTAATCGATATATTCTTATTTTATGTAACCACACAAAACTTAGTGTTGGGAACTTTCTGTTAACATCAAATAATTTCAAAAGTAAATTTATATAAATAAATAGTAAACGTAAAATGAATTGTGATTCGTTACGTTTAAAAATCGTAAATTATGTTTCAATTTTAAAATGAATTAGAATAAAAATATCTTCATGTTTCGTATACTTTGCTAATTTATATAAGAAAATATTTCTTTAGATTCAAATGTATCAGTTTCGCCACAATTTGATTGTAGCCCTGTCATACGAGAGTAAAACAAACGAGAAAAGAATGAAGAAGCGGATCTGAACAAAAAGGGGAGAAATTCGAACTGAAAAAGAGGGAGAATTTTCGGACAGCGCACGACCAGTTTTATACAACCCTCGCACATTTGGTGCCCCCGCCTCACACCCCCGCAATACATATCTGCGACGTCATAGTTGTTTCATTGTTCTTCCCTTATATATTGAAGACACCACACCAGAGTCGCCTCTGCTCAAAATATGGACACGTGGACACACGGCTACATTGTGACACCATTACCAATACACCTACACGGCGCTTACAAACAGCATCTATACACAGGAGCTGAACGAATGAATGTTCTGGAAGCGTCGTGAAAGAAGAAAATAGCTGGGTCATTAAATTTTTCTATCGACTGCATGCGGGTTAAACCGCAGCAACCTCTACTCGAAATAATGCGATAAACAAGTATTCAACATATATATTCGATATACAATTATTCTATTATCAGACTATGTAATTATGGTGTAAGCAAACATTTACCACTCATTTATATTTAAATGGTTTGCTTTCTAAAGTCATGAATTAACATGTTACATTAATCGTAAAAACTAATATGTTTTGTGATAAAAACATTTTGGAAAAATGCGTTAAAAAGATAACGCTTTATATGTAATATGAATACGTTATATAAATAATATCATTTTAAGTCATTTTTCAGAACATATAATTAATCATACTCAAAATATACAAAAACAAGGACTCAATAGGAGCCATATGTAACAAATTATTATTGTTATTATTAAAAATTATTGTTATTAAATAATAATTTTGATATTTTTCGATGTTTCTAAAAATTGACGTTTTGTTTCTGTATACATATAGTTTCATAGATATACAAAAATCCATATAAGTAATAAATGACAGATAAAATCAGTCGTATTTTTTCGGGAATCATTATTTTGTACTTGCTATTTGCACCGAAATATGCGGTAATGAACGTAAAATGTCGTTCCTGGAAAAAGTTATTTCGAAATCGATTACGAGATTTCTCTTAAAAGTTTTATTATTGCATAACTATTACATGATCGAAATAGTAATTAGTACACCGAGAAAAATGATTGTCTATAAAATACCAAAAAAACCGTACTTAATACCACTCGTTGTGGTTAAATAGGCGCCCATAACTATACATGTCGGATGTTTTACCACTACGAGTTGGTATATATAAAACATAGTATAAGATACCTGATGTAGTAGCGATAATGGCAAATGCAGTATCAAATCCGTTGTGGTAATAAATGTGTTTATTTAGAAATATATATATATACACCTATACTGTATTAAATACATGCAATATGTAAATATAAAATATATACTAAAGATAAATAGATTTCATTATCAATTTACGCCGCACCTCGAAAAATTAGAATTTAACCAACTAGTCATTATTGTACGTTTTTTTCTAAAAGTTAGTAAAATTAAGGTATATTTTTATAGATATTTTTATGGTAAGTAAACAAAACTTGAAAATGAACATTTCAATAATTCTCCGTCATACCGTAGGTTGGACCGAAATATTGAACTTAGCAACACGTGAAATTGCTACCCACACGTCCCCCTTTTGTCGGGAAATGTGAGATATATTCGGGAAATAGATAGAATGCACCTGAAATATATCACTTCACTTTGATGGAAGGAAAGATACTGTCTTTTACAATTTTGTTATACTATAGTTGATTTTTTCAGAGATATACGGATGCATTATTTTCTGAAACAAACACATTTGCTCCATATTTTGGAAATCAGAGAATACGAAGATATCTCGACTTCTGATTGGTCAATTTTGAAAAACTGATGAATGTTTTAATTGGTGTAAAATTCCGCGAATTTTGAGTATTTGTTTATGATTATTGTGATATATTTAATTTAATAAATGCAAAAAGGTATAAGAATTGTAAAGGTTTTACAATTCTTTCATTATAATTGGGTCTATCTCGGATTTTAATTGGTCATAAATCATATAATCATCATAAATCATCATAAATCTATTAATCATAAATAATTGGTCATAAATCTGATTACCATTATATACGGTATATAATCCGAAGTATTTGGAGTATTCATTTTTCTCAATAAAGTTAGAAATAAGATACCATTTTTTCAATTTGAATTATACTTCGCTGTCTCATCCGAATATATCATGAAGTTTTTAAAATAATCAACTACTAGCGAATCGATATTGAACTCAAGCTCAAGCATTTGTTCTCCACTCGTTAGCGCTGCTCGGCTGAGAAAACACCAAACAATCGTGTTCCCGACAAAATACAAACTATTTGCGTTTTACTATCGCACTGATAAATATCCATGTACGATAACAACGAACTTTGTTTCTAGCCATGACCTAGTACAATATCGTCCGATTCGAGGTCAGGCATATCTTATGTCAACATTTAATTTACTTCTCTGTCACTTGTTTCTTGTATGGCAACAACAAAGTTATAATCAAATTGAGAAAGGAATAAGATGATTGTATATATATATTTCAATACTGCAGTTGAATTTATGTATTTTTAGTTTAGATGATATGTCATCACACGATAATAATTTGAAATTTACATTTTTATTGTATTTTATGCTTTCTAAAACCCTTTAAAAGTTTGCAAACAAGTAAATATTTTGATTACAGTTTATTTTACACACATACACACATATACGCACACATGTATATACATAGATATATATTAGAATTCGAATTTGTACATCGATTGTTACAAAATTTTTCTTCCTAATATTTTATTACAATCCTGTTACACTTATAATAACAATAAAATTACAAAGGAGTGTCATCGCATGGAAATGCCATATTGCAATATTTATTGATGAGCATTTGGAATGGAAGATTGTGAAAGGAATAATAACAGGATAGTTTTAATTCGGGGTTACATCAACGAATATTATTCTACACGCCCGTGCGTATATGGGCAGTGAGATGGAAAATTTGCGCATTAAAGAGGAATTGATACCACACACTATGGGCTCCCACATTATCGAGTTTTACCCATACCTAACGGGGTGGATTAGGCGAGCTTAAATGGGGAGCACACGCACCCTATACTTACTGTGGAGCCATTATTTACGCAGCGCCTCTGTACGGAGCGTTTGTCTAATTTACCAAAGTAATGATTTATAACATGTCGCCATTTAATTACATTTCACTCTTTCATTGAGTAAAACGGTATATATTGGGTTATTTCATACGCCCATCGAAGAAATCATCGTTATTTTATGATTTATGAATGTAGTATCATTAATTATATGAATCATTAATTATAATTCATTTATTAAATAATGTTGATAAAAATTATCGTTTTTTATTATAATGCGTTATAATACTGTTAATAACTACAAATTATTATAAATATTTAAAATTGTTATTATTATGTTTAAGAAATTAATAATAAATATTTGTTATTATTTCATTAAAATAATTAATTAAAATAATTATACATCGAAAAACCATTATAAAATATATGTACGAGAAAATCTCCCGATTCTATATGCAGGTTTTGGGTAGAAAATCAAGAAATTTGACATTGAAAATTACTATAAATTCTGGACAAATAAAATATGAATTCTACCTGCTTTCTATATCAGTTTTGTCTAGAAGATACTAGATTACTTTTATATCAAATTATTATTTAGGTTAAAATAAAATAGCTTATTCAGTTAATGAAGTTAATATACTACTGTAGTAGGTATTATAAAATTCATCGAAAAGGAAATGAAAGAACGTGAACTATTTCGTAAACGAACGTATAAAGCATAATTAAAAGTGAAGAATAATTTAATATTTAATGAAAATTCTAAATTGCAAATATTCCCTAATAGCACAGAACCTTATGGCAAGGTTAAGTAATGTTGCTGTAAGGTTGACAACATTGATGATATGATCAAGAAATAGTATAGAGGAATTATGTTTAGAAGTAGAAGAGGGTCGTAAAGAAAAAAAAGAGGAATGTGAAGAAAGAAAAGAAGAATGCGAAGAAAGAGAAGAAAAATATGAAGAACGAGAAGAGAATTTTAAAGTAAGAGAAGACAATGACAGGTACATGACAGATTTTTCGTTTTTGAATCTATCTAGATTTTCCTAAATAAATCTGGACAGATTCTGTTTAGATCCTGTACACCAATTGTTATCTTGACCCTATATACATTAGGCGTCTACCTGGAATATTGGGACTACATATAGTTTTCAGTCTAGAATCAGTAATTATATTCTTGGCAATCTGGACAGAATCGATAAAGCGCCACGATTAATTTCGTCCATAATATATTCAAATAGCACAAGTACGTCCATTGGACGTCCATTTAACGTTACTGTATGTGCAGAGAGAGAGAGAGAGAGAGAGAGAGAGAGAGAGAGAGACAGACATTTTGATTGGTTTGAAGCATGTATATTCATATGTATTGCCTATATTTTTTAATTATACTTATTGTTAATTTTTGTTTTCTTTTAAATTTGTTTATTAATAGCATTAGATATATGTATATATATTATATTTTTTATTTACACATTTTCACATTTTTTTCTCTCGTAAATAAATGAAAACAATCGCATTTATCCCCTGTCGAGATCCGAACCCGGGACCTTCGCTCACCACGCACGCACGCCACCACTCTGCTACGCCGGCCGTTTGGGTACACAAATATATTTTTATGTTTTATCTAACTGTCAGAATACGTTGCATATAGGTTTTCATTTTAAGTGATTGTTATTCTAATGGTTGTATGGGTTTAATTGATTATTTTTGTTAATGTATACCTTTCATTAATTGTTCATTTTTCTCGATTAATTTCCATCATCCGCACATATTTTTACGACCAATGTACGTAGAAGTCTGTAAGTCCTTTATCCCCACGTATTTGGACGTCCAATGTACGTCCACTTTCGTCCACAAAATATCTTTTTTATCGGACCAAGAATGGACGTCCATTATCCGCACACATTCGGACGTACAGTGTTGATTGGGATATATATATATAGCTTCTTGGTATAAGAAATTTCGTGCTTCCAAACTTTCATATGCTACATATTGCACTGATATCGATTAAGATAAGGTGTCATTCCCAAACAAAATATATCGTTTAATTATTATCGTTTTTTTTTGTAGAGTAAATATTTATAATGAATGTCCACAGCATGGCAGTGTGTCACAAAAGAAACCCTAAAAAAATCGTGGAACAATCTGCTTGGGCGAAATTTCTGGCATGTAGAACCTGACTGTACTGCAGAGATTGCACATTTGGCCACCCGTGCCTTTGAAACACCGTTTTCAATTGAGGAATCAATTGAGTGGTTGAATGGTGACA
>JAPYZR010002432.1:0-88000 GCA_030522945.1 Trichopria nigra
CTTCAACTAAGAATATATTCTTGGCGCGTATATAAGTATACAAAATTCTTAAAATAAGTGGAATATTCTCAAAACTAGAATATCGTTTTTTCTGTGATAAAAGCTGCTATAATAGAAGTACTGAAGGTAGCAATAGTCGTAGAAACGTAGATGTAATAATGGTTCGTATATATATATATATATATATATATATATATATATAGAGAGAGAGATAGAGAGAGAGAGAAATATCAATATATTATTAACGACACTTGCGAGGAATTCGCTTTAAAATAAGTAGTAGATGGTTGCTGGAACCTATTTCAAAGGTGCGACAAAGGCTCCGCAGTTGCGATCGATGATTATTTATCTGTTGAAGAAATGCATTTTTAAAGAAGACAATGCTTCTTTAAAGAGGAGAAAGAAACTTATTTTAAATTTATGAATTGTACGTGTATCCGGACTTTTATCGACTGAAACGAGACAATTTCATGGATGTTAATGATTTTGTAACCGTGTTTTTTTAAATAATTGATGTTTAAAAAAAATTACATCAGATCGTTGAAATAAATTCACGTTGAGTATCGAACGGTTTCTGTCTATAACCAAACGTCAAAATTTATTACTTTGTAATAATTCATTTTTTTTTAGTCGTTGAAAATACCATGTTTTAATGTGACAAATGAAAATTCTATTTCAATTATTTTTCAAACTTTTGAAAGTTTGTGGGTGAAAAACAAAATATATATGCATTATATAATGCAGCATATATTATTATTAGATCATGTAGACAATGAAGAGAGTATTGTCATTTTATAAATTATTGTCTATTCTTTATCAAATGGTACCATATAATAATAAGATGTCCATTTCTTTAGATGAAATAATTGAATGCATTCATTTGATCAATTTATCAATATGAAAATATGTGTCCTTTTGTGATGCAATGTTATTCGAAAATAGATTTGTTTTTGTCTCAATAAAAGGAAATTATCATAAAAAGATACCAATTAGTCACTGAACTATTTATAATAAGAATAATGATAAAAACAAAAGAAAACAAAAAGAAAGAAAAAAGAAAACAAACAAAAGATATATATAAAAAAGATATATATAAGAAAACAAAACAAATAAGGAAAAGAAAAGAAAAAAACAATACGAAATAAAAAGAAAAAAGAAAGAAGAATAGAAATCAAAACAAAAAAGAAAGCAAAAGAATAGAAAACGAAACAAAAAAAGAAAGCAAACAAAAAGTATTTGTAACAATCATTTTTTTTATTTTAAAAATATATGTTTTTCTCTGCTTAGTTATTTTTCCTTTCAATAAAAGAAATTATATTCACAATTTTATTCACTGAGCTAAAATTGTAATCACAATTACTCACTCAGCTGTTATAAAAAGTCATAGATACTAATAAACCAAAAAAAAAGAAAGGAAACAAAAAAGAAAACAAGAAAAGAAATAAATAGAAACAAGAAGAAAGCAAACAAAAAAGTCTTATAATAAAAATAACCATTTTTTTTTGAAACTCAAAAATATCTGTTTTCTCATTTGATTTCTCGATAACAATGTAAACCTTTCAGACGGCGAAATTACGGGTGCACCACGGATGCGATTGGTCGGTAATCAGTCGCAAGGTGTTTACAACCTGAATATTAAAAATGCATCTCTCAATGACGACGGCGAGTACCAGTGTCAAGTGGGCCCTTATGGTGGCAACAAGCAAATTCGAGGCTCGGCTCATCTCACCGTAAACTGTAAGTCATTCCATCAATATACGACCACCATATCAATGATTTTCATTTTTTTTTTTTTTTAATAGTTTTGGCTGGAATTTTACTCACTTTTTCCGTATACATTACTACTATTACATACCATGTATAGGTTTTAACAAATAATCGCCCGTTTAGTTCAGCATCCGATTCGTAGTGAAATTACTTTCACGCTATATAGTGGAAAAAATGTAATTCGACGGATGCATATCCGAAAGTCGATACTCGAATCTGTCCAAAATGTATATATGAAACTTGGCAAAACGGTTCCGCAGCGGTGTAAATCCGGCAGTGGCAATTAACGTAATTGAAGCCGTCAGCGTAGTGTCTGCCGCAAAATCCACGAGGCATCACGAGGGAAAATAAATATTTCGCGCCCTAGTTACTATATATATATATACCAGATAACAAAAAAATACAAAAATTGGCGGCATTTTAATTATCACGCGGAAAATCCAAACGATGGGGAAAGAGTAGTCAAAAGAAAAATCGCGACAATTGCACAATGGGAAGAAGATGAAGGGAACGGGGTTGACTATGGGGGGGGGGGGGGGGGGGGCGGGGGGGGGGGGGCGGGGTGGGTTCAATTTGAATTGCAAAGCGATTGGAGTTTTGCGCGACTTAGTTCGGTAGTCTCCTGTATAGTATACCGTTATAACGTATACATACACACATATGCATGCGTATACGAGCGTGTGTGTACACGCGCTCGGTTGTGTGCACGTGCACAGCAAGAGTGGAGTGGTTTCGATGTTCAAAGTATTGGGTGGAGCTTCGAGTTAATTGGCTTTCCATCAAATTTCCGCGCTTCAATATGCTTTGCTCCTCCGCAATCGCCTTCGGCGAGATAACACGAGTGTGAAACAATGCGGGACCCGATCATAAAAAAAATATATATGTATAAAAAAAAATGTCACGTAACATTTTTGCACGAAATTCGAATCGATGTTATTTGAAAATCGTACGTCGACTGAAAATATACCATCTGTATACCGCGTGTGTCGAAGAAATGATTAATCGAGAATTGGTTTAATCTTGATTATTTAATAATGGTTTTAGTAAAAATAAAAATGATGATGATAATAATAATATAATAATAATAATAATTATAAATAATAATAATATCATCAACATTATCAACGTTTAAAAAAATTAGTACATACAATAATTAAAACGTGCAATATATGTGCATTAGACATTCACTAAAAGCATATATAACAACGTATATTAAACGTTTTCTGATAGTACATTTGACGTATATTAAACGTGTATAAGACATATTTAACGTACATTGATTGTGCTTTGAATGTGTATTGGTCGTGCATTAAACCTACATTCAACGTATATAAAATGTATATTTGACGTATATTTAACGTACATTGGTAATAGTGCATTAAAAGTGCATGGAACGTGTATAAATGGTATATTTAACGTATACTGATCGTGCATTATACGTTCAGGGAACGTGTATAAATCGTATATATTTAACGTATATTTAACGTATATTTAACGTGCATTTAACGTGCATTATACGTGTATTAAACGTGTAGTTTATTTACGTCATACTTGTTATACGTTGTATACACGGTCAATGTTCGTTCATTTTACGTTATATAGACTTTTAATACGCTAAATTAAACAATTATTGAATTGTTCATGATTGACTTTTAATACAAGTGTAATTTGCATTATAACTGCACGTTTAATATATATATTTAGGTATTGCGTATCCATAATTCTCAACGATTTTTCAACGTTAAAAAATCGTTCATGACGTACAGCAAATATTAAATTCGTAGCCACTCTTACCAGGGATTTAGGCAAAAGGAAGCTTTCGAAGATCCGCGAATGCAGAGCGACTCCACGAATTGGTTTTTGAAACCATTCGTCACTATATATATAGGTATGCTCGACCACTCGAACGGACAATCGCCGAAAGCTCCCCCTCCCGGCTCGCGCAAGCACCGCCAGACTTGGTGCATTTGGCACCTTTTCGCTATCGCCGCAAACAATCGTTAAAAAACAAAACCTCGCGAAAAAATGTGTTTCAATTGGAATACGCGGAATGCGCCCGTTCGTGGGTGAGACAGACGGGGTCAGATAGGCGCTCGCCCCCGTATAGGAATCCGCGCGCTCACGCAGAAAAAGCACAGCTTTCGCGTGCCCGGCCAGACCGGTACGGAGCTTTTTATTTTCATTTTACACTCGAAAGAAACGCACACACACACACACACACATATATATATATATATATATGTTCGCGTATGCGCGCGAATCCTTCTTGGATCCTGCAAATTTCTACACCACATATGGCGTTTGGTCTTTCTATATAAAATAATTATTTCACGAAATACACGGAGAGCAAATAAACGAGAAACTCTCTCCGGTATGACGCGATTACGCGCAGGGTAAATGGAAATACTTTGCGGAACATACGTTGCGTGACCGTATGCACACACATACACACACGCGCGCGCGCGTATGTGTATATGTGTACATGAGATGTAAGTTTTTTAATGTCATATTTTTGCACGAGAAGCGACGACGAAAGCATAAAATTCCGCCTGTCGTTAATGGCGCAAATGTGAAAAGTAAGTAGTACACATTTTATTTGAATTCTTAAAATTTTAGACAGTTCTGGATTATTAAAACATATTGCGACGTGTTTCATTTGCTGTGCTGACTTTCGCTTCAAAAAGACTCTACTTAAATATAATGTTGCAATCCAGAGCGAATCCTCCTTGATGTCGCCTAACCGACGTTGGGCCCCCTGAAGTTTGAAATAATGCAATTTGTTAAAAACTTTTTAAAAATTGTATATATATATATATATATATATATATATTAAGTTTTATAAATTAAGATTTATAAAAGCATACAAATTAATCCCAATTACAATGTAGAATGTAGAATAAAAATAAGTAGTAATCTGCATGTATACGAATGAGCATGTATTTCCGAAGATTGTATTTATTAAATTTATAAAATTAAAATCAACTTTATTTATCTTATTCAAAATTAAAATTGCAATTAATTGCATTTACATAAAATATATACATTCTTATTATTTTTTCATGCGATTCAAGTCTGCTAAATTTTTTGGTGTAAACACGAATGAAAACAAGTTGAAATACCTAGTTGAAAGTAGAATTTTAGAAGCCAAGTGTGCAAGTAGTTCCAAACGAGGATTCTGGAACAGAAAATTAATTGTTACTGGCAACTATAATATAATATAAATTAACGACTGTATAGAAATATTTTACAAATTTTTTAATTACATTTACGAAAAAAAAAAATGATTTCGTTACAAAATATCCAATACTTTCTTACAATTTCTTACTGCTTTTAATATAAAACCAACTTCAGAAAAAAAAAACAAAAACGAAAATGAAGATATTACATCAAATTCGAAAATGGTCCCTCTCATTTCCCGACTGTTACTCCTCGGAAGATCGCTATATGTATATTACCTGCGCATACACGGGCAGTTTGCGGCTTTTCTCGTAGGCGCATTCATGCATGTGTACCGCCTTAAATGTGGAATAGATAAGACCGCGCTTTAAGGTCGCAGGGAGAGCACGGCGACATTTAAACGTTGCTCGTAGCTCAGAACGGCAGTTCCGGCGTTTCGTGCTGCTCGTACACGCGGCGCCGAATTACACCCACGAGACTGGCAGTCGGCCGTTCCACCTGAAATATTAAAGCTGCGTATATATATATATATATATGTATGTATAAGTGTGTATATGTGTATATATATATATGGTTCAGCACCCGTGACTCCCGAGACTCGCGGCGGTGACAAAGAGGGCGGGGGAAAAAGGGCGCCAGAGAGAGAGTGGCCTCCTAGATAATAAATTATTGATAAGCGAAACATGAATAATTGCCCGCTAGCATACGAGTGCATAAACATGAGTAATTAGCCTTCTAAAATGCAACGGGCAACGGTGGAAACGTAATGCGCGCTGGGGTTGGGAGGGGCTATAATGAACCCCCTTAAAATTCATCCCTGTCACTTGAGAAAAATCAGTATAGGGATGCTCGATTAGGTTTTTACGACTCTATTATTACGTCTTTTCAACAACCACCATTTTTATAAATACAAATACTTTTATCTAAACGTATATAAATACTACTTATATTTATAGTAAAAAAAAAAGAAAGATAACCCTAAGAACCCTATATGAGATCACGTAATACGAGTCTAGACTGTAGGTCTCATTTCACAAGACCCCCGTTCTAATACATATATATTATTTTTTTATATACGAGGTCGCGAAATCGATAATCGTTAATTATAAGTTTAAATACGTTTGAATAAGTTGCTTAAAGGTCACGTATTCGTAGTCTCTTCCTAAATGTTCGCTCTCACGCTCCATCCATCCTTCTCGTTTTATGCTCGGCCCTCTTATATATATATATATATATATATATATCTATCACGGTTTCCCGAAGACTTTTGGCGTTACTTTTACTCCGCTTGTTTCCGGTGGAAGACAATCGTAAAAGCGCAAGCTTTTCATCCGGCCGAATGTTTACTTTAAAGCTCCTTTTATACTTTTTCGACACCTCCGAAAACTACGAGCGGAAAGTTGGCGAGTTAAAAGTTTACTTTTACCGTTTAACGATTTCAGGTGCTTTTGTTATCGCGGCGACGAACTTTGGAAATTGGATCTTGTCGTAATTTTCGTGAAGCGAAAATTAAAAATGAAGAAACGCTGCGAGGGCGACCGAATTTCCGAAAAATATATAAGAACGCAAACAATTCTATTATAAAAAAAATAATATATATATATATATACACTGGGTGATCCAAATTGTCGAGGACAATGGATGTCATTTATATCTCCTAATAATGTTGATGTTGAGGTCGACTTTCAAGGTCGTTTGAAAGTTAACGTTACTTTTTTTTAGCGGAAACCTATGTCTTTAATAAAAGAATCGAAAAGAGCGGCAAAGTAGTCTACGTCAGATTTGGTAGTTAAGTAATTTGATAGAGTGACCGTAAAAAATAACAACAACAAAAAAATAAAAATAATCACGACCTTCAAATGCTCTTGGCAATCGACTTGAAGGTCATAATTATTAGGAGAGATAAATGACCATATTGTCCAATTTTTTTTTGTAGTTCCGGTATTTTAGCAGATATTTCGATACGTTGAAATTGTATATAAAAAAATATATAAAATATATAAATATATATATATATATATAATATGTAAAAATATATATAAAATATATAAAAATATACATAAATTATATAAAAAAGAAATTTATATAAAATAGAAAACGAAATATATTAGCATAGAAAAACTCAATTCTTTTAATTAATTACGATCATTACACGGCCGTCATAAAAGAGCGGGCGAACAAACGAGAACCGTTGCTTAAAAAATCGGAATGAATGAAATTTCAATGAACCGAAACATTCAGTAATTCGAAAAGGGTAGGAGCTCGTCGTCGTCGTCGTCGTCGGTTCTCTCCCGGGAGAAATGTATAGCCATACCACAGCCGACCAAGCCTCGCCCTTATAATTAAGCATAATTACTCGCGCCTCGTCGGTTTTCAAGTGGGAATCAAGTCTGGTCCTCTTGGAGGAGAAAGAGAGAGAGAAAAAAAAAGTCGCGTATTCACGAGAAACGCGTTTGTCATTATGCGGGTGTCAAAGATACGGATTGAAATGAACGTGTTTTCAGACCAGGTAAAGTTGGAAAATGAGAAACGAGACTTTGGATTCGGTCAATGAATTTTACAAAAGCTTTCTTGTTTTTCTCCTTTCTGTTTGTTTTTACGTCGAAATTTCAGGATTCAGTCGTCGCGCGTTTTTTCGTTAATTTTTTTTTTCCCTTTGAATCCCTTTCAATTGTTTTTTTTTTATCTTAACTATTCTGTTAACTTTTCTTTATGCTTTCCTATAAAATTTAGATTTGCGCCATATATGTTGGAAAATCACTTGATTAATTTTTAATCGACATTTTTTAGGTTAGGGAAATTAGTGAAAGTGGAAGATTCTTGAAAGGGGGGGTCCACAGTCTTAGATCGGAAAAAAGTAGTAACCTCTATTTAAAACCTCTACTCTCTAATTTCTCACGTGCCGGTGGTAGGATGGTGGCCAATGTTTGCACGACGATGACGACGAGACGAGATAATTGAAAAGTCCCGCACGACGAAAAAGGCTGCAACTTAACAAGAGAGAGCACAGGGTATATAGGAGGTACGGGGAACGAAACTTAATATATATATACCTGCATGAAATCCGACTCTGGGCAAGCGGCCCCCCCTCATTGTCCTTCTCTAAATTGTCGTTGAACTTTGGCAGCCAAAAAACGCAATTGTTCCGTAGCCTCGAATAAAATATACGATAAAACATTATATATCGGGAATAAGTTCCCATGTTGTTTTTGTCCATCTTCCTAGAATTATGGACAAAAATAACAACACAAAAAATCTGATCATTTTTTGTATGTATGTATATTTGTATAAGTATTGTATTTCAAAACAAATAAGAAAACGGTTTTAAGAGGGCATGTAAATAAATAAACTGCATGTATGTATCTAATATTTGTCCATTTGTTTCGAATAATTTGACTGAAACATTTTATTATTATTTGTTTATTATTATTTTTTTTTTTTTTTTTTTTTTTTTTTATTAGGCAAGATATTTAGGTAAAATCGTGGCCAATTAAATCCGATTGTAATATATAATATTTGGAAAATTTTTTTAACAAAAAAAACTAGGCTATTTATTTTTGTTTAGTTACCATTCACTTTATGAACACTTTTATTGCATACACTTTTAAGCCGATAATTTTTGACAGCAACTAGCTTGTATCTATAGTAAACTTAGATAGAAGTTCTACCAGGGATTTGTATGAAATGTACGCTGTTAAAAAAAAAAAAAAAAGAGCATAAACTGAATCCGGAGACATTCATTTTTTTAATTTTCAAATTTTCCATTTCATTAATGATTTATTTTTACAAAAGAAGAAAAAACAAATTTTAACGAAAAGAAATTCACCTCATTTACATGTTTCCAATAACGTCACATCAGGCTACGTCACATCGATATGCGACAAGAAAAAGATGGAAGCCAATAACGCGTTCTAGTATGTAAGATCGTGATTCGCGTCACTTGGTATATATATATATGTATATGTATGTATGTATGTATGTATGTACGCATATGTATATTCGCTAGTCTCAGCACCCATACCGAAATCCGAAGTGCATAATTGAGTTTCCATGCACATAGAACTCTCTGTCAAGTATGCGAGTTCTCAGGTACAATATCACGCATAAAATTTCACCTTCGCAGGAAGCTTCGCGGCAATTATGTAATTTCCAGGAAGTGCACACACAAGTTGGAAAATTTCGTTACACGTCGCTCGAGCGCCGCAATTTTCGTGAGATTTTAAGCAGGTCCCGTTTGATAATGCGTCAAGCTCTCGGCGGTTATTTACTGATTAATTAATGACGGTGGTGTGCGCCGCACTCTTTCGTAATATTTGTATTGTGCAACTTTCCTCTCGTCAGATTTCAGAAACGATGCTTTGTTGAAATCTTTCGAACGTAAGAAAATTTTGAGGAAAATATACAAATAGTAGAAAATAAAGAAAATGGAGGAAAAGAAAATTCATAAAAATCAAAATATACGTCAACTAATAATGAAAAAATTGTTATTATAATTAATATAATTAATTACAGTTTAATAATTAAGAAAAATATATTATAGAAGCTACAAATAAATGATTTCCAAATAAATAAAAAAAAACTGTAATGCGTTGAAGCTTTGTAAATAGTAAAATTAAAATACAATATGGTACAATAAAAAGAAAATACAAATTTTTAACCTACATCACATAAATAATTGTACTGAAAACTTTTATTAGCAGTCTACATATACACAAGAATAAATTGTTCAATGCTTAAAAAAAAATGAAGAAAAGATACCAATATGGTCCAAAGGAAGTAAATCTTGGGAAATATACCGAGGGAGAAAAAAAATTTGTTCGAAATTCTAGAGGGGCAACATTCTCGAAATCACTGCATATATATTTATGGCGGCGCTAATAAAATTGCGTCATAACAGGAATTGAAATAACACGAAGAATGCAAAGTTATTGCAGGCAAATTCACTAGACACAATGAACGCCGTGCCATTTGTCACCCAGGAGCGACGCGTATAAGTAGGTTGGCGAGATTCGCTAAATCTAAACGGATGGGACGTACATGAGCCGATGTAGCTATATATATATATATGCATAATATGGAGTAGTGAGAGTAGTGACGCGCAGGAATTTTTTGTAATTCGAGTATGTTTCGGGGGATGCACAAAGCCCATGGACAAAAGGGTCGTGAACATCGTCTCGAAAACACGATGTCTTTATTACCAACTACTTTTTGTGTTCTTTGTTCAAGTGTACGCGTGTATATAATTGACGATTTTGTACTCGGCCGATTTTAAAATTCACTTTATTTCGAGAATTATTTTTTAAAGATGAACTTTGTGTCGTAATTTCTGACAGGTTATCAAATTGAATAATAAAAAAAAAAAACGCGATCCGCAGACGATGCGTACGATTATTAAACAAACAATTTTTTCAACTACAATGTATAGACGGAAAGATGGATAAATTAAATTTCAAAATGGCGACACCCAAGACGAAAAATTCACGTCATTTTCGATTTTTCCGTATGCATAATGTTTTAAATTAACAAGTTTTTCATGAAATTTTGTTTCTTACAGTTTTGTGGGTGGCTGATTGCGAAATCTGTTGTTGAATTTCTCGAAATTCGTGATGGCGGTTCAAATATGGCTGACGATAATTTTCGGCATGTGCTTGAATTTTTGCAAAAATTTGAATGTATTGAATTTTCGAGTCGCTGATGGCGAATCTGACGTCAAGTTACCGTAATTCAAAATGGTAAATTCAATATGGAAGATGAATATTTGCAAAATGTTTCATTTTTTAATCATTACAAATAATTGAAATCACGTATTTTTGGACTTGGACGGATTTAATATGGAAATATTTCTATTTTTTTATTCAAATACGTCAAAAACAAAGAATTTGATATATTAATGTCGAAACGAAATATTATGTATATTGAAAAGTATCGAATTCGACGTCAAATTTCCCCGAAATCTAAAATTTATTCAAATCTTCAATACACGAACTTGTCTATGATCATCATTTATTCAGAATTTGTTCACAGTAGGTCACTTTATCGATGTTCTTGACTTTGTCTACATTATCGATGGTCCAGAGTCCCCTTATAATCCGAAGTAGAAAAGTTACCGACCTAACTTGAAAATTACAAAATTTCAAAATTTAGAGTTAGAGAAACAATTTTTCAAAATGTGGGTTCTGGCAGTATTTTCGTTCGATGCAAACAACACGACTCTTAATGACCTAAAACAATGACGCAATTTCGAAATTGAACAAGAAATTTCGAAAATGTAGAACAATGAAATTGAAAAACCAATGAAAGAATTTTGTCATGCGTTTAATTTTCTGAAATTTCTCGTTGAATTTCCAATGGTTCCCAATTGGCGATGGTAAAAAGTTGGCCAGAATGTGTACAAAAAGAATTCTGAAAGTCCTCCTTATTACTTCGATTTTACTATTCAAAAAGAGACTATATAAAGACGTACTTAAAAAATGAGTCCAGAAATCGACAAATTTTGAAAAAAAGAATATTGTAGCAATAATTGTAAATTTGAAGTATTTTATTGTCTGAATTCCAAAAAAAAAAAAAAAATACGTCACGTGTATTTAGGTCGGGTTTCGAAGGCGACAATTTCAATAACAATGTATATGTACGAAAACTTTCCAATGCTGAATACTGACAATGATTTCCAGCATGTTTCCGAAAATATGCCTATTGCAAACCAATTGTTCGCCATCAAGAACAATATCCGATAAGCTGATGGGCAATTAAAAAATAAAAAGAAGAAATATTAGCAGAAGTAGGCTCGAAACATCAAAACCCGGGAAAAATTGATTTTTCCCAATACACGCGACGCTCGTATATATCGCAATACTCGCGCGCCGCTATGTGTATTTATATAATTGGTAACGAAGGGCTCTCAATCGGAACGGTATCTCGTCCCCCTAAACCCCCGCCCACACGTGTCTTTCCGAGAAATAAAATTAAATGAAAATTCGGCGTGTGATGTATACACGTATGCTCTTCTATATATACATACAGGCAAAATCTGTGTTCGCCCCCCCCCCCCCTCTCACGCAGGCAGGACAGAGCATCCCGAAAAATCTGTCTCGTGAATTGTCGGACCATAAATTCAAATCGCGATATCGCACGTCGTACTTAAATGATTAACGATCCGTATATCGTCAGGATTTTGCCACCTTTGGTTGAGAGAGAGAGAGAGATCCAGAACTGGCTTCTCTTCGTAAAAAACGTGACGCGCTTTTGAAAGAGGTGGAATTCCTAGGGGGGCGGTAGACCTCCCCCCACGACCCTCCCCACATCGGGGGTACGCGGGGGTGGTCACTCGTGAATATACGAATGTGTATGCGAGTGAGTACTCGGTGGTTGGTATATACATGTATACATGTACCCGCGGATGCGAAGAAGAATGTATGACAAACCGATGCGAAATAGCCGAGGTTATTTATGACATACGCGACGACGACACGACTCGTGGGGGTCTCGCGTATATGAGAAGTCGCTACGCTACACGTTACGATCTAACACCCGGTATGGGTCAACGTGCGCGGAATAAGCTGGCAACAACCTAACCCGTCAAACGGATCGTCGTCGGGACGGAGGCGAGAGCGGCCGAGTCTCGGGGAATTCAACATATAAGTCAAGGGGGCGTCAGTTTCAATTTTTTGAGATAAATTAAAGTATATACCCCGTCGACGTTTTCCACGCGAGGCGTGATGACGAATCGCGCTTTCCGACGTCGCGTCGTCGGTGCCCGGCTATTCCCAATTGCCTGTTTGGAAAGATCGATGGAATTTATCAATTTTCCCGTATATGTATAGATATGTACGGCGGAAACGTGATAAAGGCGGTATACCATTACAGAAAGGATACGGAAATCTGATGGCATTGTATTGGTATATATACGTATCGGATTCGTTGTTTATTGATGGTTTTACATTCGTACAATTGACGTCTTACGCGTGATCGTCGTGTGTCGTCAATGTGACGTCAGTTTGTACATCCATTGACGAGTCGGGTGAGATTGAAAGTTATAAAAAATTATGTATAATGAATTCGATTTGCTGAAACATTATTGAAATGACGTTGAAAGAAATATTGAAAAAAAAACTTTTGGTCGTTAGTAAAAATACTATATAGTGATTAATAGGTACAATATTACTAGATAGTAGTAGTCAGTAATATTTTAGTATATTTAGTAATATTTTCAATAAGAATTGTCAAAATTTCCACTAATTTCAGAGAGTGGATGAATTTTGATTAATATGTATAATTTGATTTTTACTAAAATTCGCCGATGTTTTGTAATAAGAAAGAGAAGCATGCTACAAAATTTTGAAGTTGCTGATCGATTGGTGCATTCAAATTCCATATTCGTAACTATGTAACGTAACTATATATTTTGAATTAGCCGACGAATGAAGTGTGGTTTGTCAAAAAAAGAATTCACTTTAAATATCATGAAAAGAATGTGAAAATTTTCAATATGAAAATTTCAGGCTCTTGAATTATTTGACCTATCTTCTATCTCTCTCTCTCTCTCTCTCTCTCTCATTTATAATTGAATATTAAATCTTCTTACGTTCGGTATCGTCGTGGTCGTAAAGGGCTTGTAGATTAACAAATCTATGTGTATATATATACTGATACAGAAGAGAATTTAAACACGTTGACCTCGACGTACCTGAAGAAAAATTTTCAATTAATTTTGTGAATCTTAAGTATATACGTCAGAAAGAAATAACATATCAAACAATTTCCTCGATGGTAATTTGCGAATTTTCCAATTTTTCGTAAAGCGATGAAAATAATAAATTCGATAAATTGGTATATAGATGCAGCGATGTCAAAGGGCGAGTCAAAGCCACCGCTGCCGCTTTGCAAAGTGACTAAGGGAAATGACTTGCAATTAACCTTATATATAGATTTACGTGCAATTATAAATATTTAGATTAAAATTTAAATAGTCTACGTAATCCAGTCTCTATGGGTATTTAGATTATTAAATATAGAAGTGTTTGCATTCTGAGTATATAATTGAATAAATCATACGATATAATACAAGAAAAATTGAAAGTAGAAAATTAATTATAGAAACACTGTAATAATGTAATTGAAGAAGCTCAACTTTTTGGAATTGGAATTCTTTTAATTCGAACATAAATTATAACGAAGACAGACGGAATCTCATCTTTTTTGTTTCGATGACAAATTTTGCTATGGAACACAAATTGTCGAAAATAAATAAGGTTTGGTTGGTGTGATGAAAGTGAATATTGTTGGTTTTTTCTGAATAGCAAATGATGAAAAATAACCATATTGTGCGCATCTTAAAAAAAAAAATTCATTAAATTTTTATGTAAAAGCTAATAACTGACAGTTATCGTTCCTTTTGTTATATTTTATAATAAATATGTAATTTGACTTTGCGAAGATCATTAGAAAAACGAATATAATTTGTTTTTAGTTTTTTTAGTTTTTTTTTTTTTTTTTTTTTTTAATAGTTTTTTGGGAATAATTTTCTCGTTTTATTAATTAGCTTTTAATTGGTTGAATTAATTTAGGATCTTTGATCTCTTTATAAGACAAGTGCGATACTCAGGGGTAACGCAAATGTTTTCTTTGCAATAATTCTACAACTTTGAAATAATTCAATTATTTGAATCAAAATAGGTAGCAACAATTTAGAAAAAAACTCGTAGCATGTTCCGATATCACCATTTACGAAATAGTTATTAGTCGATTTTCAAAATTAAAAATGGTGGATTTAAAATGGCGGATGCAAGTTGGTAGCTGACGAAGAAGAAACAAACGTTAGAATGTTGATTTATCAAAATCGTCATTCTTATATTCACATCAATAATTGGTGATTCAAGAAAGTAGGAATTTTTTTTTTTTGCGGAGACGAGGAATTTTTGTTTTTTTTTGTTTTGAGCCAGTATATGCTGAAGTTCCCTTCCTCTAAAGACTAAATACTTAAAATGTCCGGGTATTGTCAAGAATTTCGGAAAGTGACGAAAGTTACAACATTAGATCATTACAAAATTTAATGACAATGAAACGAATTTCCGAGGATAAAAACAAATCAAGAGGTATATTTAATGAAAATTTCAAATTAATTTAATGAAAGTGTAGGTAATGAAATATAATAAAAGTAAGAGGGATGAATAAACGAAAATAGGACATTAAGAAAATATCAATAATGAAAAAAAAATCGATAATGATCAACACCTACTCTATCGCTTTGTAAAATCTCCCGATTTTTCATGAAATTGGAAAGGATGCTTCAAAATCGAATGACGAAAAATGCATTTTTATTAATGATAAACAGATGAATTTTTTAAATTGCATTTCTGGAACAGAATGCTTTCATACATCTGAAAAGTCATTGATTTGCTATTATAATAATAATGAATAAAAAAGCACTTTAGATATTTTTAAGGTCTCGTGTATGTACATAAATATCTGGAGAACCGCGATCATACGAAATATTCGCGAGAATAATAAGTGATACTGCAGGAGCATGTCGTTCGTTTCGGGCGCACGTGCTCAGAAATCAGTCGTAGGAATATGAAATGCCAGAATCGTATCGCCATACACATTCTCACATGCATTAGTCACACGTACGAATATTAGCATCCGTTTTACGTACGTGTAGGCAGGTGAGGGCGTCGTGTACATCCGACGATTTTGCGCAAAGCAATAAATGATTGGTGGAAAATATAAATGGCACTTTGTCGAAGAAATTTTTCAGACATTGTGTTTCTTTTGTTGGTTTTGAAGAATATATATATGTATAGAATGGTCCACAGTCTATAATTAGATTTGTTTTATATTACATATATATATATATATATATATATATAATAGAGAGAAAAAGAAAAAAAATAGTAAATTTAATTGTAGATAATAGCATTATAGATAATTGCATTACAATGAAATGTACCTAATAATTATTATGTAGACTTACAAATTATGTAATGGCTATTTTAATTCGATTATCAATCACTCGATTGATTGATTGAGTTTAATGAGATTTTAAACTGTTCTTAAATTGATGAATTTTATGATGGATTTAATCAGATAAAGTTGTGTCACACAACGGCAACACTAGTATTAACTAATTAATTATACAATAAACTAATTAGTAAAATAAATGATACGATTTTTTACTTTTATTATTTCTTAATTCATTTAATTATTCCATTTAACTTATTATAATTAGTAAACATCCACTATAACAGATATTTTCAATAATAATTAATTAATTCATTAATATTAATAACGATAAGCACGTCAACTACTTACAATTGATGATTTCTATACTAATTTTATGATAAATTCAAATTTCGAGAGAACGTGTAATTAGTAGTACTATACACGTTGATTTATTATATTTAATTCGAAATTGATTATTATATAATTGTCGAAATGTTAAATGAAAGATTGAACAATAATAATTTTTTTAAATATCTTTTAAAATCGATTTTTTTTGTGTTTCAAGTAATTTAAATGGTTAAGAAAACGTCCAAAGCGCTACTAATTGTTCATAGCTTAAATTAGCCTTACATTAGCCTTATATATATATTAGCCTTAAATTGACGTTCAGGAATCATTTAGATATAAAGAATATTTTAGTAGTTATGAGGATGGATGGCTTCATGTGTTGTTTTAGTAAAAAATTGAAACTCTGTTTATTCTAAGAGTACCCCACAGACTCAATAATAAGACAAAAATGGACAAAGATGAGAGGAACAACAATGGACATATACCTTTACTATATACAATAGTAGTGAATTATTACATTTTAGGTTTTTTACACGGGTGTTCAGGAAAAGTTTAGAAAAATGTATATATATATAACCGCGAAAATCGATTAATTAAAAACAAATATTTTGAAAATAACAAATTAACGACAAAAAATGATCATAATTCAAATGTGCCTGAAGTTTGGATCGTTCAGGTGGAACGAACATTTTTGACAAACAATTTTGTTATCTCCGCATTTAAAAATCTCATAATACCTCCATGTCAATCACATATTCGCGATGGGCACAACGTCGTATGCTCGAAAATTCGGAATTTGGCGTTATTTAAAAACAATCATTTGTTTTTCAAAATTTTCGTTCAACCTGAACGATCCGAACTTTAGGAACATTAATTCAATAGTAAAATGACGATAAAAAGATCGAACAGATGAAAATGCCATCACCGAAAATCGACAAAAAAAAGAGAGGTGGGAAAACAAAGGAAAAACCTAAAATTACACGTGTAAAAACATAAAATTCCACACGCGTCAACGTGCATACATAACGCAGCAGTTACGCGCAATTACACTTTAGGACGGAATAAAATGGCGCACGCATTATAACACGCACGAGAGAGGGGCACTTAAGTGCACGTGCTACGGAACTGTACCCCCGAGGATCCGTGCAGAATTTACGGATCTCATCGTAAACAATAGCTTCGCGTCATGCATAACTTATATAGGACGACGACGAATGAATGTATCAGGTAATAACGGACTCGAGGTGACACGGGGTGCTGCACGTCGTGCCTCTCTTTAAAGTCGTGGCGAGCTCTATCAGCACAGCCCTTCATCCATCCCTCTTGGTCTTTTCAATGCGGCGGGTCAATATTTGCACACGAATCCTCTGCTTTTTAACGTATATAGAATATACGTGGACATTTCACCTTCGTACGAGATCTTTGACGTTTGTTTCTCTTTCTTCTGGAACGAGGGTTTAGCGCGAAAAGTGACTCGTAAGTGAGTAAAAGCCACATTGAAAGTCACGTGTGTATGTATATATATATATATATATATATATATCTCAACTGCCACCACTCCACCAGCATCGACAGATACGATATTTTGGCTTTTAATTAACGCCGAGAGTTTTCGTATCTAGTCCACGTACCATCGAGACGCACGGTCGTTTTGTTCGTTTGCCCATCAATGATCGATCGGTACGCGAGGGCCGTGTGTGTGTTATTTCATTGCGATGGCGAATCGACTTTTCATTAAGAAATAAAACAGTGGCTTCGCGCAAAACCCGACTGAAATTGATAGAAAATATCAAACGTCTGTTGGGTGAATTTCAAACGGCGGGTTTCGAATTGAAAATAATATACTCGATCGACAACGTTATTCTTTTTTTTGCGATTTTTTGCTGTAAAAGGAAATACTTAAATTCGGCCAAGAAATGCGACTGTAATCGCGAATTAAGTGAGAAAATTGACTGAAAGTAAGGTGTGATGTAAACAAGCCTTCTTGTTTACAGTGATGGTACAGTTTGTCGATGTTTTTTTTCAGTACGAGGAAAAATTTTTTGGTAGTGGCGAAAAAGATAATTAGTTAAAACATGTATTTCCGAGAAGAATGGAATTAATTATGGTAAATTTGAAGACTTACGTCCTGCAATAGCGACTGATGGTATAGAAGAAAAATTGTTTAAAATGGAAGCAAAAGCGACTCGGTCGATAACGTCAATTCCTAACCTGAAATATTCAAATTAAACGGAGAATAGATAAGTTATCAAATACTCATCCGATTTCAATTCATGAAAATTGCGTAAAAGTGCCCTAAAATAAATTTGTATTTGAGAATACGTCTAGTTTCTGTTGAATTTGAATATTTTAGGTTAGGAATTGACGTTACCCCCTTAATTGTCTTGTAATTTTATATAGTAAAATAATCAATATTTATATTATAATTTCATTATTAATGAAAATATGGCATTATTAATCTCGCGTTCAATTAAATTTCTCCTCCCTTTCTTCGAATCTTATCATTTCGGAAAATTGATGAATCGGGAAAATTTGTAGGCACGCGAAGACCGTGTAGATTTTTCATTACGATGCTCGGGCCTGAGAGTACGCGAGCTCGGCTTATAAAAGAAAAAAAGGAAAAAAAACGTGTGTATATATATATATATATCGTAAAATAACGGTTCTTCATTTTTCTAGGGTAGCCACGATATATATAGTAAACGCCCCAGAGTAGAAAAGTTGAAGCGATAGCACGCGTCAGGCTTTAATCGAACGAGGCACAAGATCCTCTTTTCATGATTTACGGGAGCGAAGATCAGCAGATAACCGCCATGTTCGACGGGGCTTAAAACCTTTACGGTGGGGGGGGGGGGGGGGGGGGGGNNNNGGGCGGGGGGAGGGGGGGAAGAGTCGGGGTGGGGGGGGGGTGTGTTTGGTTGGGGGGGGGGGGGGGGGGGGGGGGGGGGAGGGATGCAAAAAAGAATCGCTAAAAATCGACCGAGAGCTGATTTCGTCGAGGTGTAACGAGATGCGAGTTGCTCGTTTATCGAAGATCGATGCTGGTGGGAAGCATCGATTTCATTAAACATTTTTTTAATGCTCGTGTAAAAAAGAAGTTTGACGTGCCAATCATTTTTTCGAAGTTCATTATTCGAAATTCACCATTACGGCGTGAAGCAAAATTTTTCATTCGTTTTCGGGTTGAGTGAAAATTGGGATTCTTTATTGTTATCGCTGAATATCAAAGTGGTGGGCGCTGTCATGCGTGTATTGACGGAAAGTCAAAAATATGTTGCAAATTGTTCGAGAATAGTTTTGGAAATCACGGAAAGGGAAGGGAGACGCGTTAGTTAAAGTAAAAATACGAAAAGATGTATAATTGATTGTTTTGCGATAAAAGATTACGGTAAACGAGAATTCAAAACTGGACGTTCTGACCTTGTCTATTGAGATCTCTTGTCCTAAAGGAAAGAAAATAAACAAATTAATATAAAAACAAAGAAAAAAAATAAATAAAAACAAAAGAACAATAACATTTTTGTAATAAAATATATTTATTTTATATGCTTTAAAAGAATCTTTTACATTTGAATTTTAGAGTTTTTATTTTTATTTTTTTTTTTTTTAATAATCTCATTATTTTCTTTTTTTTTATATACTTCAATGAATAAACAAAAATTTGAAAAATCTGTAGGGAAAAGTCAAATGCCATATATGTATACAATAAAACAAAAATTGTTTAACTATGGCATATAAGGGATTTTAAAGTCACTTCCATTCTTTGTTCCAATTCCAATCATCACATTCCATTTGTTTGCTTGAAACGTTTAAAATAGATCTGCCATCAAATTTTCAAAATTCAAAATGACGGATTCTGTATGGCTGAGTATACTAAGTATGGCTGATACTACTGAAATTCGGTATACATTGAATATATATATTCTTGAAATCGCTAATTACAAATCCGCCGTGATTTGTAAAAATTAAAAATTTTTAAATTCAAAATGGCGGATCACGATTTTGACCTATCTAAATTTTGAAAAATTATACGAATCCGATGTAAAATTTTCTAAATTTTGAATACAGCGGTTGCAGTATGGCTGAGAAAATTTCCATTTTGATTTTTGAAAATTTGGCAGCGCATTCATGATCTATATACGCAAATTTTCATATGACAATAGTTACTATTTCGTCTCGGCATGAATGTGTTCTGATAATTCCTCATTTCTTTTTAAATACTAATTTGTTAAACTGGAATGGTAAAGGAACAAATAAATTTTGTATAGTTTTATATAAAAGAATTCAATCTTGAAACCATTAATTCTACAAAAATCGTTAAAAATTTGTCTATAGAAACTATAATCCTTTTTCATTCAACGATTATACCAGTTGACCGTTTAAAATTTTCGAATCTTAAAGAAATGCAAGTCAAGTAACTTCTTGCATGGTCCGATTTCCAAGATATCCTTAAATGCATATATTTATGACATTCGTGTTAGCGTAAAGTCGTATCGCGTGTGGCCCCGTGCCGCACGTATATATATATATCGGAAGCACTATTCGATAAATTTTCAGGAAATTAAAAATTTGACGCACGGCTCTCCTTAACGCGCTTTACGACGCCAATACCGGCTCTATTTACGTCTGGTACGCCGCGATAAAACAAATATCGCCGGCGAAACTACGTACACACACACACACACACACACACACACACACAAACTGTATATATATATATAGAAAAAGAGAGAGAAAGAGAGAGGGGGCGACGGTGAAAAAATATAGAGTCTGCTGATAACGAGAAGAAGGTCGAATCGTTTGTTCTCATTTCCGGCTCACGCGGAAGGAAGAAGCCCGCGTATATATATATACATGTATACACAAGTTTTCCCCAAGCAAAGTTTATCATTGCTTTTATTTGTCGCCCGGTAAACGAACGAGGAAACAATACCATCCAAAAGGCAATACCGTTACGGTACACAAGAATGCGTACACAAGAAAACCGATGTTGGTCTTTCACGAGTGAAAATCGAACTACGTCCTCTTGACTCTCTCCATCTTGGAAATGTTTATCGAGCGTTATTTCCACGCGAACGGCAAGAATCTTCCACAATTTACCTTTACCTTCATTAAGTTGCGATAACTGAAATGGTTTCGTACCGTTTTCTCTCTCTCTCTCTCTCTTCCTCCTCTCTCGATTTTTCAGTTTATTGCGAGAAACTTTAATATTCATCGGAGCTTCAGCAGCTCTCTTTAGTAATGAACTGCATTTTTATTTTTTAGATTTGTGAAAGTATTAATCTAGCACTCGGTGATATTAATTCACTAGGAGATGTTTGGAAGATTCTTTCGTTTGAAAAAAAAAGAATACTCACTTGAAAATATATACGGAAAAAGGTACAGAGAAATATTGGAATATTCGAAAGAATTCGAAAATATATTTAGGCCCAATGGAAATGTATTAGAAAGGTGATGAAGTTTTAAAACTTGTAAGAGATGGAAAAGAATGAAATTGTTTTGCACTTGCGACAAAGACGCCATCTATTCGTAAAGCCATCTTCCGCGTCGTTTGTTACATTGAGTATGGAAAACTAAAATCGTGAACCAGTATAACGAATCTTAAAATGAAATGACCTTCCGGATCGTGATCGAGGTCATGATCAAGGTCATTCAATATATACAGTGCGTAAATGACCTTTAATATCATGTCGGACGTCTGAGTACCTATAATTAAAAAATTAAGTTGACTTTCAAACGACCTCTCAAAGGCACGGTCAAGGTCAAAGTGTATTACCCAATGGATTTTATTACGAATCCACGAGTAACTTTTGTCGATACAATATTTTCTTGAATAACTTTTATTATCAGAGATACCAATATTATTATAAGTTTAAACGACCTCAGTCTGACCTTACGGTGACCTTTGAAAGGGGGATTTTATTTACATTCAAGGTCATTGTCAAGGTTGAGGTTACCATTAGATTCCCCGTTCATAATTATATTTAAATAATGACTTTGAACTTTTATAAAGTTATGAGACACGCACATATATATATATATAAATAAAAGAAAAATTGGTAGATACTAAAGAGAATGAATCGCGTTTTTAAGCAAAATGATGCCAATTTCAAAAAAGAGCAATCTTATTAAAAAGCAAACAATTCTATATCGTTAAACCAATTACGCGCAGCGGCAGACGACTTCCATGAATACGTAATATACATATAGATTCGCCTGAACGGTCGTACGTGTCACGTGGCTTTAAAATGCGCCACCGCCGTCGTTGCTTAATAGAAACGTCGTACACGTGTCTCGCTTACATCGCTACGAAATTCCCTGGCATCTTTGAATGTAAGTTTTGCCATCCCCACGGAATTTCAACGCGCCTCTCTCTTTTCCGCAATGCGAACTCGGCGAAAATGCGCGAGGGTTTGAATGCGCCCCTTTGTTACGGCGTCAACATCAGAGCTAATTTTTACGCACAGGCAGCAACATACCAACAGCGCCCCCCCCCCCCCCCCCCAACCCGCCAACCCCTGACGATTCTTTTGAAATAACTATAGAAACGCGATAGAGAAGGCACCCATTGAACGTAATGGCTGTACGAAGTCTTTCATTTTGTTCGGTATGGAAAAGTCGATTTTTATTTAGCGCACGTTGCATTCAATTACATTTACAATATTGGAAAATTTTCCGAGATTTTCAAAGCATCTTGTTCCGCATCTTTTGTCGCTTTTCGTTTTGCTTCGAATGATCTGTTTTTTTTTTTGTTTTTTTTTTTTTTTTTTTTTTTGTTTTTTTTTTTTTTTTTTTTTTTTTTTTTTTTTTTTTTTTTTGGGTATTTTACTTGTAATAATAAGTTTTGTATCATATATATATATATATATATGGGGAAAAGATAATCAAAAGCGGCAGTAATTTGTAGCTTGCGAAAAAGACGACATCTGTTAGCAACGCGTTCGTTACTATAAGTTGTAATTTCGAGCAGAGGTACACTGAGGGCTTACGTCATCGGGGAAACACGACGACACGAGAAGAAATTTGTCAATTTTACACTATTTAAAAAAAAAAAAATAACTTTTGTCCCTCGACATGAAAAAAATCGTAATTTTTTCTTTTTTCTAGAATGTACGAAACTAAACAAAATTCTAAACTTTCATATGCTTTTCAATAAAAATACTTTCCAAGTTTCCGTCAGTTTCATAATGTGTTTAGGATCTTGTCAAAAAAAAAAAAATTTCTCTCGCGCCGCACGGGCGTTCGTGCAGCTGCAAATGCCGGTGGAAATTCCCTGCTAAATCCCAGGTTAAATTTAGCAGTTCGCCGCCGTATATATAGCTAAAACGATTATTATATACTACTTCTTGCCTGGCGCGTTCCCGATAGTTTCAATTTGCTCGTTTCCTTTTTTACCCGATCGCGGGAGATCGAAGCCATTATTTAAAGAAATACCACACCGCCGATACAAAGTTGCTTTTTAATGGCGCGCGCAATGTTACCGCAATTGTCGGAAATAATGAGATGTCGGGGAGTTCCGTTCGCTGAGAATTCTGGTCTGGTGGTGTACACAATATGTGCGGCTTTATTTTTCTTTGTTGCTTCTTCTAGAGTTTTTTTTTTCGATGCAATGAAAATCGTCGCAGTCGTTACGGATTGATATTGTGTCCCTCGTCATGTTTTCATAATTCACACATATATAACAATAATGACTTCAGTTCATTCAATTCAGTTCTCGCGTTTCTTTTCTATTCATTTCCGCCGTTTTTATGTATAGTATCATTATAAATCGATTATAAATGTGAGTTTTTATTTCGTATCGAGTTTTATTGCACCGGTAAACAAAAAAAAAATGTCATATTTTTTTCTGACTTGAATGCGTTCAAAAAAAGTAAATAAAAACTTGGCGAGTGGCTTCGCCGCTAGGTGGCACGTTTTTCCGAAAGTAGCCACGGATTCGTGTTTTTTTTTTGCGACGAAAAATTGTTCGAAAATGGATTTCTTTTAAAAGAATCACCTGTATACTTATATATAAGTAATGCAATGAATAGTAAAATAATGTAACGTACATTCTACACGTTTAGTCCTATTTTCGTAGATATAGTTCAAAAAGCCACATGTAGATGGAGTGTTTTCTCGAAAGTAACAAAATTCCCGGCTGCGGTAGCGAAACATTCTCGAAACGTACAAGCGTACTTGGGAAACGTCACAATTCCAACCTACTTTTCCAGCCGCCACCGCGAAATATATATATATGTACATGCATATACACGCCAGAAAGAATATTTTTTGAACGAAATTGTATACGAGCGCTATAGTATATGTATATATGTGCATATAGGGTATGCCGAGCCCTGTGGTTTCGCATTTCTCAAATTCTTGTCAGCTACGAAAATTGCAGGATAATACTACGTGAGCGTACATGCGAAAGTACAATTTCTGCTGCTTCTACATCGCGGTACAATCTACGTCACCGATATTTCCGAGCGAACGGGCAACGCAACACAAAAGTTGGAAAATCGCTTCGCATTATATACGCGAAAAAGTACGCGAAGCGAGAGAAAATAATTTGCGACATCGTCTATCAATTTTCAACAAATCCTATACGTGTAGCCGCTTCCGAAACTTGCCCTCTCTCTCTCTCTCTCGCTCTATCGCTCCCTCTATCGCTGTAGCCAACGACTTTGAACTTTGGCGCGAGTTCCGAAGCCAAATAAGGACGCCAATCGGGCTACTTTCCAGTTTCCGCATGAAATATGCACCCGCACGCTTCGCACTATACACACACACACACATACATATATATTTATATATAATGCCACCGGGTATAAACGCAGCTCTTTTCCGTTGGTGGCTGTGGGAGCAAACGCTGACAGATTATCATGCAGTGTTATGAATTCTTGAAGAACACCCGTCGCGAAGCAGTTTATGTATGCGCGGAAAGTTTTTGAATTTTTACTACCGACGACTTACGTGCCAGGCTTTTCAACAATTTAATTGAGGTGACCCGGGGCTTACATAATCTCCTCGATCCCTGCCGCCTATTGTTTCCCAGCTTGCGCGCTGGGGGTGCGTTTGGCGGTATAAATATATAATATGCATAATGCAATTTAAAACAGAGGGCTGTTGGCCTGTTGCTTCAAATTTTCGAAATGGAGCGTTTCGTAATTTGACCATATATATATATATGTATATAGAACCGCATGTCGTCGTTCCGCGTGCATATATATGTATATACGGAGACGTTATATTGCTCGGGGGCGTGTGTGCTGTGCGTTTGGGTATATATCGCTGATGCTGCTGCTCTTGTACAGTGTCTTGTACTCGATTAATGTGGATTCCATTGTTTGCACAATCGATGGTGTTCGCGGCGAATGCTCATGTACCGTATATAGCCGGGGTGAAGTTAATTGGCCGAATTTCACGGGGAAATTGGGATAATTAATGAATTGTGGAGTGAACATTTGGTGAAAATCAGACGGAAACGGACCGTTCGAATGTAATTGAGAAATGTTGAAAAGCATTGAGAAAGCATGGTCTTTTTAATCTGTATATATGGTAAATGGGAATTTAACGTTAATCAATCAGGCAGCAACTGATTTGATTTTTTGGACATAAGGGTAGGAGCAGCTAACTCCCGATGGTATAGGATATTTTAAAAGCACCTATAAATGATATACAATAAATTTATATAGTTTTATTTTCATTCCAATAATTTCATGTAATTTTCTTTTGTTGAAGTATGCGGTAGGGGTTGATTGGATAATTTGGTGAATTTAGTAGTTCAAGAGCACCTAAATATTTGACATTCTGATTATAAAACCCATATTCGGAAAATAAGAGATAATGAATTGAAAATGGATTTCGAATGTTATACTCAATATACGACATCCACCCTTTACAAATTATGTGGATATTTAAAGTATTTCCAATTAAATATAATATTGTTAGTTTTTCCACAGCTTCTCTAAATAACAATGAATAACTGTGAACAAATAATAATTGTTATAATTGTATTTTAAAACGCGTACACTTATCGATTTTGTCAAAATTACAGCTGCAGATTTTATTCAAAATAAATTCGAATTTTCCAATAAAATATACGGTAATGCAATTATATCATATTAAATATGATAATATGTATATATATATATATATATATATATATATATATATATGATAATAATATTTTAATAAAACGCGAACATCAACCATAGAATAATACAATTCGACCATATATATGATTTTTTGTTGTTGTTTTTTTCGTATAAATTAGAGTTTTTAATCGCAGTTCTGGGATATGCATAAATCAACGATGCTTATATGCGTAACAAAAAAAAAAAGAAGAAAAAAAACGAAATTAAAAATTGAAACAAATTGTTTCTGCAACTTCATTCGATGGTTGTCAGGGGCGCGGTAAATAAAATGTAAATAACGTAATATACACGGTGGCGTGAATTATGAAGGCAACAACTTTGAATGGTGGAAAGATAAAAGTCTGAATTTATTACGTGTCGAGCTCATTTATTTTTGGTCATGCGCTTTAACGCGAAATGCAACGGGAGAAATGTGTATATTTCAGTCGGGACACCGGGCGGCTCGGTAATTTACAGTCTAAATTAATAACGCCGAACAATAAATTAACTAATGTTTGTAGAAACAATAATATATACGTATAGCTACTTTTTCAACTTTCCCGTAAATATGCACGTAGTCTGGACATGTGTGCGCAATACGATAAGACGATTAGTCGAAGCAACTAATTAAGCCAAACTGGAGATACTTCGACCGGAAGTAATATATATATTACAAAATATATATTATTGTATTTTTTGTTTTAAGATTGGGATGAAATGAATATTTTCAATAAATACAGATTTGTCATAAATGAATTGTTGCTTCGAGTGAAGTGATAAAATCGAGGAAGTCGATTAAATATTACGACAAAATACGACATTTAATGTGAAAAATGTCAACATATGATATCTAAAAATCATGTATGGAACAATAAGAAAACAAAACTTTTTAATATTTGAATTATTAATAATGGTATTCTTGAAGAAATAAAGAAAAATTATTCGAGATAAACAAAATTCAAACGAGTATAACGTCATATTTCATTACAAGTGCGGGAAATGCAACTTTCTGCAAAAAGAAGAACAATGTAGGGAATAAAAGTTTCCCGTATACTATTATGAACAAATAATTACATTATTATATTGGTAAAAAAAATCATTTATTTAAAAACGATCATTTACGAACGTAATATTTTTCCAAAGAAATAGTTAAAATTTTTATAAAATCGATGAATTTTAACAAAAGACCACTTATTTTATTTAAAAAAAAATTAAATATTTCATGAGCTAATATCAAATAGCTATTTATTTAGATGTATTATTTTTATCGTGTGATTTTCAAATAATTATATCCTTTTCATATAATAATAATTATATCGTTTTTTTTTTTAATTCACTGTTATTCCCTGTTCGTCTTATTGTACTATTCATATTTCAAATTTGACATAGATATGATATTCCTGTTATATACTCCTGAAATTGTACGATTCACAGACGTGATTCAATCTTTTAAGATCGACGATACAAATTCGACTTACCATCGGTAAAGTCGATAATAGAAAATTGGTCTTTTATTTTTAATTTAATTTTAATGTAAAATAAATGTAATCTAAACAATTTCGAGTATGAATTAACTATATGCATTTGTAATTGACTTAGTAACTGTTTCTCGCAACTAGTCAAGGTATTGTGTAACAAGCATATAATACATATACAGGAGGTTTCGTCTTACAAACCTCGTGTTAAATATTGATACGTACAGCCATAGCTATGTGTGGGTGGATGCCAGTATACGTACGTGTACTTCGAGTATACTCGGCTAAGTGGAAAGTGATCTACTTACTCCGATGCGATTATGTATACAATTTCGGAGGCATTGTATATATAATACTATACTCTATAAATTTGTATTAATGAAATGTCAATACAAATTGCGAAAATCAGCATTTCGAAGGATAACATTTTATACCGAATGTATCGGCAACATTACGTTTATTTACTTAAACGAGAAAAATCGAATGAATAAATCATTGAATTATTAAATGAGATCAATAGCAAAGTGGCGTTACTAATGTATATTTAGTACAGTTTATTCCATTATTAGCTTACCTTCGATTAATCTCTATCATCAGTCGCTAAAATATGAATTATTTCGATTTAGCGGACGAATTCTTAGTAATTCAAGGATTAGTCGATATATAATTAATGATCATTCATTTTTTGTAAAATTATGTATAGAAAAATACTTTTCTTTCTAAGGGGCCCATTTTGTTGGCGCCCCATCCGTTTCGTCCCTGATGTAGCTGCTCCTGCGGCTACTTTCGACGTTATGCTTAAATTTCTATTTTCTTTAACGGTACTTAACAGAATTTTGTAACGATTCGATCCGTGGTTGAATTAATTAACATTCTGCTGATTAGTAGTAATGACCGTCTCAGTCAATTAGTCGAATTTAAACGTAGATTTAAAAAGTAAATATTTTGAATTTTATATATGAGGTAGAATCCTAGTAAAAAGAAGGGATAAAAAATGGATTCATTTTCGTTACAACGAATACTTCTTAGTCCTTTCCAATCCAAGTTTTCATGTTTTAATTACCCCCCCCCCCCCCCTTCCCCCGCGATGTGGATAAACTGTAGAGAAGTCAAATATTTACTAATTCAAGTTTAAAAAGTACCAGGAATTTATTGTTTTTTTTTTTCTATTTATGTTTATTATTTCTTTTGTTTATATTTCTCTTTAGTTTATGTTTTATATTCGTTTTAATTTTTCATGTATTTTTGTTTTTATATTTGCCTATATACATTTTACCCCACGCATCCTTTCTGATATTCATGGCGGTATACCAGCGATAATGGCATAGTTTATTGACCTAAAAATCCATCCTGAAAATGCATCAACTAAAACCGTACAATTTCCCGGGAAACGCTCCAATATACGTACGCTCCCGCGTGTATATACGTACACCGCATTATTTTTGAATGCGCGCGCGATTTTTATTCCGTGTTCGTGAAAAAAAAAATAACAAAAAAACACAATTCGCATAACCAAACACATCTTCCGAGTTGGAAAATGTATCTTTCCCCGGATCGTCGTAAATATTCGTTAACATTATACAAACAACTTTTCCGTCGGCGGACATCCATTCCGAAACGCGCACTCGTCCGCTTGCTGTATATGTATATACGTGTACTTAGAGAGGAGGGGGGGGGGGGGGCGGGGGGCCGGGCGCGGCCGCGGGGCGGGGGGGGGACGGTGGAGTGAGACGCGCGGCGGCGGCGCCAACAATAGACGAAAAGCCGAAAGTGCGAAGGTCGAGCTCGCAATTTACCACGCACATTTGACGCCCGGTCATAAATCTTGTCGGGGGGAAGGGGGGAGGGGGGCTGGCGCTTTTCGCCTGGGGATGGGGGGGGGGGGGCTAGAGCCGCCGTCCGATACGGGCGCGAAGTGCGAAAATTTACATTTGAATCGCAGCATAGTAGCATCCATGAATTCGTCGTAGGAACGGGGACGCCTGCTCTACGGCTTTTCCGCGCAATTAAGTCGCCGAAAGCTCGTATTCCCGATATCGTAACCCGCTGCCTCTCAACGAGTGCACCCCCCCAGCCCGGTACCCATATAACGGCTGTGTAATGATATCGATATCACTCGGGGAACCCCCGGGCGCGGAGAGCCAGTTCTCTTACAACCCGGCAGCCTGACGCACGTACCCCTAACGACGCCGCCTAAACCGATATACCTACCGACCTACGTATATATATATATATGTATGTATGTATGTATATATGTATATGTATGTATATACAAACATATATACGATATTAGATCCGCCAACGGTGTAACGACGAAGGGGTATGAGATATACGTATATAATATAATGGCGCGGATGAAGGCCGCCCATATACGCGTGTTACGTGCCGCAATGCCATAAAACGTATACCGAGATACGCTCGGAAACTATTAATTTCAGACTGCTTCTCTCGCACGCACAATCGCAAAACGTTTCGTCCTACTCCATAAGGATAAGGGCGTTTCGAGACGCCACCTTAATTTTCGGCAAGGCCGCATGATGAGACGCAATGAGAAAAGTGAATTGTCGCGGGGGTTGGTCACACGAAGCTGATATGAGGGGGAATACAAACGCAATTGCACTTGGATACTGGTGTACTTTACGCAACAAGTGGGTAAAATGTGATTTCGCGCATCGAGCATCCCGGGCGGATTAGTGCGAAACTTTCTACTTTTTATAATTGTGTGAGCGAAATTGGTACTGATAATTTATATATGATGATGATGATGATGACGATGATAACGATGACGATGATGATGATGATGATGATGTACTTTCCGAATGTTCAATACTTTTTTTAAATAAAATTTGTGACTTAAGCAAGACAGATGCAAATGTCCATGTCAGTAAAAAATAGCTCGCCACTACAATAAACGAGGGTACGATTAATACCTCAGAATTTTTTTGCAAAATCCAAAAAAGTTATCGTATTGTTTTGCGCGAGAACAATTTTTTTTTTTTTTGTTTTTTTTTAAACATTTCCACCATATGTACGCAACAATTTTAACTCGAGTTACAAATGCTAACAGACATTTTTAAAAACATGAACCGAAAAATGGATTCGAAACTCTTTCATTTTATTTTCGTTGCTCGATTAAATATAAAGTCGACAAACATAATATTTATATTTATGTATATAAATTGAAAGTCGGCGTGCGTGGTAACACAAATTAAAATAAATATGTTTTCGTTTAATTTCCGTAATTTCGTTAAAGCGCAGAGCGGCAGCAAATAAAAGTACTTTTTATGTTTAAAAAGAAAAAGGTAAACTCGCGCAGTGAGTCATCAAGTTTTTAGGTTATATTTATTTTTGTTTTGTTTTTGTTTTTGTTTTTTAACGAAATTGAGTACTGATGGGAAAAGTGGCATTTTTTTCAAACATCTTTTGCGCCACAAGGGAAGACAAAGGAAAGTCGCGGAAAATAAAAGAGGGGAAAATATCGACGAAACTAATGCGTACCAACTTGTCCATAAGGATTATTCGAGAGAAACGTTTAAAAAAAGGGGTAAACGACGACGGGAGATTTCGTTCAGGATTAGACCCTTTAAGCGCGGAGTCAACAGACGTGGACCGACGCGGACGTTGCGGCTGCAACGCCCCGAAAATCGATTCGAGTTTGGCGCCGCACGTTCAGGAGAGAGAGAGAGAGGGACTAACAGCAGCAGGGCATCACTATATATATATATATATATATATATATATATATGTAAGCCGAACCAAGCAAATAACGACGAAGGGTTTCGGCCAGCGCTGTTTGCAATTTCTAGGTTGAAGGGCACGCGAGTAATACAAAGGGATGAAAATGTTACTCGATACAATAAGTATAACACTACGTTTCTCTGTAAGTTTCATTTTTCGTTTATTTTAATCGGATATATGCATTAACCTTGAAATCATTGGTCGAATTCGTTTATATAGATTGGCCATTATTATACGTGTATAATTAAAATGTTTTAGAGTATAGCGAATTTGTAGAATGACCCATAATTTCGAGTTCACCCTTCGTCATTATGTAACGCGGGGGTCGGCGTGAATGGGTTAAAGTTCACAGTCGGTTAATCCGAACAAGCGGAGGTCGATGTTACTTGCTACGTCTTATCGAATATCCACTGCGGATTATCGGCGCTGAAATGGGCAATCGGTTTTATCGGTGGTTGTATTACCGATGGGGCGAACCCAAGACTATTTGTTGATTTGCGGTGTGATTGTCGCTGATTGGTATTCAGAAAAAAAAAATAATTCAGCTATTACATTATGGAGTAAAAGTGAACGAAAAGTTATTTGCAAACACTCGACATGTGAATTTTTTTAATCTTCAGGTTCTACATTATCGAGCGAATATTGTCGAATTCATAAGAAATGATGCGATACTTAATTAATGCAGCGATTGATTGACCTGGGTGCATTTCATTGTTTTTCTTAAGTATAGAAATAAATTAATCAGTAGTAGCTGCCGACGGGATAGAAAACCATTCAAACACGTCATGAAATTGTATTCGAGAACTGAAAAGTGAAATCGAATAAATGTAATCATTTTTTTTTTAATATGTACTGAGTTTGGTATTATTCCAGTAAACGAAAAGGAATTTAGAGGTTTAGAAATGGAATTCAACAGTGAAAATCTGTATTATTTTGAATGGTATAAATTGAAATTGGACATCCGGTTCCGCATCGTGTAACCTGAAAGTCCTCGGATCCACCGTGTGTAAAAAATATTACAGGCACAGTCCTCGTAAGTACCAAATGTCCCCATAACTACCATTACATTCCAAAAAATGTCCTCGTAACCACCCTTCTATACAATTATATGTATATATATTTATATATATATGTATATATCTATTTTTTTTGTTCCTTCATTTTGACAAAAAAATATGTGTAATGTGAATAAAGTACTGAAGATTGTTAATACGGTAAAAAAAAAAGCCATGAAATCCAATTAAGGAAGAAAACAGATGTAAAACAGTCTAACGGAATGCAGAACAAAAAAACAGGAAAAAAAAAAACCAAGAAAAAACAAAAAAAAAAAAAACAGACAAAAGATCAGAAAAAAGATAAAAAAAAGATAAAAACAGATAAAAGATGAGACTAAAGATCGGAAATAAGATCAAAAGGAAGGTCAAAACCAGAAATAGAACAAAAACAAAAAAAAAAGAACAGAAAAAAAAACAAAAAACACAGAACAGAATAAAAAACAAAAAACCGAACAGAAGACCCAAAAATTACAGACAAAGGACAGAAAATGAATAAATAAAAGCATGGGCTTTTCCCACAATTTAAAAAAAAAAAACAGGTTACCTGGATTTGGTACAAAAAAAAGAAAAAAAAACAGAAAAATAACTTTAAAAATTAAGAATATTATACAATTCTTCAACAATAAAAATGTATTTTAGCAATCAACAAATTCCGTTGTTTATATATTGTACATATCCTAAGTCGAGTTTAATTACAGCCATTAAACGACTACGTTTGTATATGTAAATTTGATGAAATTCATTAATGAAAGTTCTACATAATTCAGCAATGCTTTAGCAACGGAGGACCTTAATGAATTTTAAACGATGCCTTTGTACGTGTATATATTATAAACAAAAGAGATCAAGAACGATTCGTTAATCTTTTAGAATTTCAGTATAGCGCAATATCGAAAGGGACCTTTGTCCCGCGACGACGACATTTTAATTCTCTCTGCATCGTCGCAGCAGCATCACGAGGCTCAATAATCCGGTAGGAAAAGGCGAGACGGTCCGTGTCCGCGATAAAGATGAAAGCAAAGACATTCTCGCTCGAAAAATCGAAAAGCATGTCGTCGAAGTTATCTTTCCGGTCCTCATAAATTTTCATCGCCCTCCAAGAGCGCGACGCCGCGGATATAAAAGGACCTATATTAACACTTTGAAAAATATGTGCCAAGCCATCGACTAGACTCATACATACCAAATTGAGTTTCATTTTCTCCCGCCGATTTTCTAATTTGAAATTTAAAACAACGTAAAGCGAAGGACGACGAAGTTTTGATGGAAATTGAAAAGTTCCCGTCGCAGCGGTCCCCTGGCCAAGTGTCGCGCCAACTCGAATCCATCGGCCTTAATTGCGAGCTACGTTCGGTATTTTCCTCCTTATTATATATATTTGTCGGCGGCGAGTTTGTTTTAATTGAAATCGCCCGTGTTCGCGCGGCCTTATTACCCGACTGGACGAAATTCATCAAAAGTTGCACACGCAATACGGACAGTCGCATTGTTGGAGTACATCCGAAACTTCATTAGAGTTTCCAGCTCGAAATATGCCTCGTCGTTTAGCGAGCGACAAATAATTAGTCCACTTTTTTTTGTTCATTCTCTCGATATTATCAATCCCTCGATGGTCGGTGATTGAACTCTACAAAGGATTGAGGCACTATTTGCAAAAAAAAAATGGAATTCTTTAATGGAGCGATATTTCATTCTTGTCGAATAGTGAAATTTCACCCTAGAAATATATAGTAAAAATGACAACCTAGAAAAAAGGTATATGAAAAAATCACTCTTTCCTTATCTCAATCTTTCTATTAGTTACATAAATTTTAAATATTACAATTATTGTCAACAAGTAGTTGGCAATGAATTCACAAAAAAAATGTTTGTAAACATTAAAAAAAAGAAAAAGAAATAGTTCTTCATCCCCCAGGTAGCTAGGTAACGAAGACTTTTGGCGATTATACGCGGAATGTAGCGACATTTCGGATACTCGGGGAATCTCTCGCGGTGATTCCCCGCGACCCCTTCAAGAGCATCCCTGTTCGTATATAAGTATATGAACGCCGCCGCTCCCTCCCAACAATCTACGATCCGCGATTTCCGGCGCTCAATGCTGGTAGTAGAGCTGCTACTATATACATACAGGTGGTACCAGGGCGCCCGTCGCGCGACTAAAATTACTACCACGGCTCGTTTCACTGCGGATGCGAAATTTATTGGGTTCGCTATATGTATAGGCTCGCCCCCCTCCCCCAGTATGGCGTGCTGTTCTCGGTGTGCTTTTATTTCAACCGGAGGAGTAAATCTCATCCGCGAAGCCACTCGCTTCGTTCAACCTTTAATAGAGGGAATGAGAGAGAGAGAGAGAGAGAGTGAGATAGAGCAGCCGCTGCGAGTAAACTCCATTTTCCACTATGGAGTTTGCCCGTCCATATACACATCCGCGGATCTCGCTGTGTAAATCCAGAGCTGGCTGCTGCCTCCTGCTCCCTGCTATATGGACCGTTATCAACCTCGGCAAACCGGAAAACCGGGTCAGCCTACACTCTCTCTCTCTCTCTCCTACTCATTTTGTCCCGTGGTTGGCTCGCTCTCCGTCGCGCTGACGGGATCAACACGGAGGCCGATTACGTCTCTCAATGCGAGTTTGCGAATGGTAGGCGAGAGAAAAAAGAAGATCAAACAAAGTTATGACATTTGTACAATCAGTTTCACCGATTTGTCATTCGACGAGAGCCGGTGCCGTACTCTTAAATGTAAATGGGGTTGGAGGAAAATTTACATTACGGGGACAGAGTGCGGAATAAAGCTTGGAAGAAGATTAATATCGCGTGTACTATATCGATCATGAAACTATCGTTTTTGGAAAAATAAGGGACGATGGTCAATATCGGCGATGGTTAGAGCTATAAAAAAAAAAAGAAATTAAAACTGTCGTTTGTCCCTGCGATGTTAACTTCAAAAGATTCGATTGTATTCTGATTTTGCAGGTTGCAGACCTGTTACAGGATCACATTCGGATTATTTTAGATTGTCGCAAGAGTCAGATCTTTTTCAAATAAATTTTCAATCTGTCCTATAAATTTTGACCAAAATATTGGATCCGATTAATTTTTATTCGCGATACTGAACGTGTTTTTGACGAAGGATGGAACGAATTTGATGGGGATGTAATGAATCGAAGATTGGAGTACAATTTCACTCCACAAAGATGGAAAATGAAGCCACTCTTTTCTGAGAGTGACTTCTCCAAACCACTCTTGATGTTAATCGATGAGTGACGTTTCAATCTTTAATAGTGGCATTTCGTCAATTTGTGAGTGTCAATTCTACGATTCACTTTACAATTCCACACTGGACCCGCCATTTTGAATTTCACAATTTTAGGTTCGGATTCGTAATCAGCGATCCAAAAAAAAACCTTGAATTTCAATTGAATTTAGTTACTTTTCCTCGTTTCATCTGCCAATGTTGGAATCGAAATTTTGAACTTTTTACCCCTTTAATGCGTCAGAACGAAGACGCCATTTTGAATTTCAAAAGGTGCCCAGCGTCTTTCGAAAACTCTTCTCGAGACTAACGTTTTCCGGGGTCAACGTTCAAATCACATTATTTCGAACTTTCAGCAACATCATAAAAGTGTATGTAGAGGATTTCAAATGAACGCCATTTTGAATTTCGCAAAATCTACGTTCGGATTCGTGATCAGCGGCCGCAATGAAACCCTATAGTGTCTTCTATGTAATTCTACCAAAAATGTGCTCAGTATTATTAGACAAATAAAATGATATGTACGGATTCAGTCTTAATTTGAAGAAATGAAAAAAAAAGAAAACCCACAGATTGATGTGACGATAAAATAACGAATTAATCCACTATAAGGATAAAAATGAATTGCAGACTTCCGAGGAGGAAGGAAAATATCGCAGTGCAGGGTGTACACATATATAGAGGAAATGTGGAAAATTCTTTCCGCGCTTTAGGAACACGACGTTGATGTTTTCGCAACACGGCCTTATAAGTCTTTAACGTGCTTCGGCGAGAATGACCGTTTTTAGAGTACGAGATTGGAAAAGTCGTTTCGTGGCTTTGAAGCGTGATAAAGTATGCCCGGTAACGGCAATTTTTCGGTCGTGAAAAGGCTCTTGTATCATTATTTTATTTAGTCTCGAGACTTAGGGAGTTTTTTCTTTTCTTTTTTTTTTTATATAGAACAAGTATAAAAAGGAAGTATTTGAAAATCTATGAATCGTATGAGAGCATGCACGTTTAATTTTATATAATAAAAGGACGTCTAAAACTGATGTATCGGTCGTGTAATTTCCTAACCTAGAAAATGAAAATTTTCGTTTCATTATCATCGTTCTTATTCGTCGCGTCTGTAAAAGGAAACAAAAAAATATTTAAAGCTGAAAATCGTTGCAAGAAAAAAAAATAACATTTTGAAAATACATTCGCAAAACATATAACAAGTTTATAGATTGGATTATCGACTAAGAAATAACGTTGGCAAAACCTCTTGTTGTATAATACGTTTCTATTATGGAAAAACGAGTAAATCAAAATTCAGTTATATATATGTATATATGTATGTATGATTGTGTATCCATAATATTAATTAATTTCTTGTGTTCTGTTTTAGGTAAGTTTCGAAACCGGATTTCTTTCATATCCCAGTATTGCGTGAGAATTTACCTACATATATTTCTTAATAATTAATTAGTTAGTTTCTATTGTAATTAAATTCTAATTAGAATTAGAATTTTATTTTAGTTTTTATGAACTGTTAACAATATTGTCTCATTTAACCATATTTTTCTAGTTTTAATCTACTATGTATTTAACATTTATTTGTCTTGTTTATAAAATTGACCCAATCAATCAATCCGTAATCCCTAGGAGCTTTCGGATTTCTTTTTCGCTGTCGTTTGTTCTGAAATTAAAATTTCATTACGCCCTTGCCTTAAGTATTCTGACGTGTTTTTTCAATTTATGCAGACAATGCCATGAACCGAAAATCCAATCATTAATTTCATCCTTTATTATTTTTCATGCTTTTCGCTGCTTCGTTCCTTAAGGAAATTCTAAAATATTGCTCATTCAATTATCATGAAGAGGAAATAATTAAAACTCGACATTATATAAAACGTCTAGTGAATAATCGTGAAAATGAAAAAAGTAAATGAAATTATGAAAATGCTCACACCACGTAATAATTACTGCTTTTTATTATTACTGTTAACAGTTTTTTTTTTTTTTTAGTTTAGTTTGATAAAATTGTATTATTTATTTTCGTCCTTTTCTTATATTTGTTTTGTTTCTTTGTTTCTTACTTTGCTCGTCATCGCCGTATACCGACGACGACATAAACCCTTCGTTATGCAAATCATTCCAGTTCGGACGAGGCCGGACAAAATGACATCAGCCCTCTCTCTTTCTTCATTTCCCTCGCTTTCTCTCTCTCTCTCTCTCTTTCTCTCTCTCTCTCTCTCTCTATGTTGGTGTACCTCGTCAGTGCCGCTCTGTTTCTCTCATTTCTCTCTGGAAAGCTCGAATGGACGAGTTGAATCGAATCGGAGGACCGACCGGTCCGCCTCGATACCCGACACGAGACGTGATCGAAGGGCTTCCCCGCAGCACCCGGGTACATGCATGCCAGCCGAGAAAAGCTTTGCCCATGCGAATCCCGTTTTCAGCCGCGACGTGATCAGCCTGCCAGTATCGAAAATACAAGCCGCGAAAATAAATAAACTAAATGAAGGGAGAGAAAAAGAGAAAATGAAACGAGAACAAAGAGAATGGAAGTGAGAGAGGGGGAGAGAGAGTATTTTTTCGTCTAATTAAAAACAACATTCGAAATTCGATAAAAGACGTGGGGTTCACAAGTGTGGAAACGTCGTTTTGACGGCGTGCACTTTGTCAGCAGAATGCATTTTCACTGACGTCACACACTAATAACGTTACACGCTTCATTGGGGTCGACCATCAGTCAATATACATCATCAGTGCATTGATCAGTCATACGTGCCGCGATATATCACATATCGATCGATGTCACGTATTAAATCGCATGTAACGTTTCGTCATTTGTATATTACTTCAATTTCAATCCTTCATTTTTGCTTCTCGTATATTTTCCGAGGCGATAGCGACGTTTCTAACTTTTTATTTTTTATTTTTTAATTACAAAAGTTTCCATTGACCATTCCACTGAATTTTACATTTTTCAGAAGACCTATACTATGAATGTCGAGTTTGATTTACAAATCCCAAATGTAATCGACGAATTGGAAAATATTTGAGAAACGTGTAAGTTTAAAATTGTGTCATTTAATTGGCTGCTAAAACGGCTCGGTCGATAACGTCAATTACTAACCTGAAGTCAAAAACTATTTTAGTATATTGTTTTCGCCCATTTTTCATAAATGGAAATCGGTTCACAATTGGCCGAGAATTCGCAAGAACAAAAATGCGAATGGTAAAAGTGTTATTTCAATTTTATTCTCGCGCATTCTCGTCTAAATCTAAACAAAATTGAAATACATTCATGAAAAGTGGGTAAAACCGCCCTATAATAGTTTTGGACTTGAAAACATTAATATTTAATTTGATGATTTTAGGGTAGGAATTGACGTTATCGACCGAGAATTGAAATTAAAAATGATGGAAACATTTTGTAAAAAATTGGGCATTAATAGAGACACGCGCATAAAAATCGAAAGTAGAAAGGATTGAAACGTTTTGTAAAAAAATTGGACCCCGGTACTGTGATTATTATAATTTTTGAAAATGAAAGAAAGAAAAATAAACGCAATGTAAAGAATGAAATCGGTTGAAAATTGAACGAGTAATTTATAAAATTCATTATATTTCTTCACTTTGTTATTTTCTGTTTTTTTTTTCAACATTTTTTAATGATACGTTTCAGTATTCTGACATTGAGATTTCATTTCTTCAAAATCAACGACTTTTGAAAAAGAACAATGAAATAAAATCGATAAATCCAAACAAGAAAGAAATTGAAGTGCACCGATAGCGTATTTTATGTATGCGAGCATCATTTGCAACCATCGCCTTTATAAACCATCTATCAGCGAAGCAGCGACACAGCTGCAGTTTTCCCCGTCGTCGATTTCCGGCGTCATTCGTCTCGCGCGAATTCCCCCGCGAGGAACCGAGTAATTCGGTATCTCGACGACGGCTATTATTCCACGAATTTTCCGAGAAAGAAGGATCTAGAGAAAACGGGTTAGGGTGGGGGGAAGTGGAAGCCACATACATCGGCCAAGTCGAGCGAAAATGCGTAATTTCTACCGGGTTTTGTTAATTTTCTAAACGCAAAAAGAATTGTGGTAACGCAAAATACGGTTGCGAAGGAGAAAATAAAACGAAGAGGAGAATCTAAAAAAAAAATATTATAAATAAACAGCACGACGTGGAAAAAAGGAAGAGGAAAGAAATTATTGTCCTTTCGCAAATAACGGTTTTATTCGGCACCGAATTCAAGAAATTTTCGCGTGCACAAACATCTTGGCAAAGTTCCGAATTGCCGAAATATTTGACATTTCCGCGAACACACCTTTAAATTTCGATATTCCCAGTGCACGGTAAATCTTTGAAAAAGCATAATGTGCGCGTTTTACGGGACGTTAAATCTTACGGCATGTGCAGTTTGGAAAACTTTAAACAATTACGTATTTTAGATCTATAGATATGTGGAAAATGATGATACGTAATTTATGTGCTTCTTTTTATAATTCTTAATAATTCCTATTATTACATTTTCCAAGAATTATTCCGCCATTTTGAATTTTGTACGTCTGCAGTCATGTTCGCAGTCAACGACCTCAAAATATTCTCGTGCACATATTTTGAGAGTCTATATTATTTAATACGTTTCAAGAAAATGTTAGCATATACTATACAACTACCTACGGACGAGAGATGGATTGCGTGCGAGCGTAAAGTTCAACTTTACGCCCATTACACGAAAAGAACTATTTTCTTAAATATTTACATAATTAGGTCACACCGAATCACGATAAATTGTAATTAAATTGAAAATGTTTTAAATGCCACAAAAAGAAAAGATAAAAACAGATATGAAACCAAGATTATCGAAATTTTTGCAAACTTTTCGGATTGTTTTCAAATTCTCGTCCGTCGTCGTGATGTACAAACACGCTGATTTTTACATATAGCCGTATCGGGGATCCCGCGGTACGTAACGGGGAAAATATTGAAGTCGAAATATGGGAAAATAAGAAAGTTGCCGGGAAATAACAAAAATGGTAAAAGGGAAACGAGAAACAACGAAGCGTATAAATTTCAGCGTGCCTTCCCTTCGCTCGAAGAAAGAAAAAGTGAAATAGTGGAACGTGCAGACTTGGGATTATTCTCTTCGCAAGAAACAAGAGACGCGAAACTGAAAACTGGCTGGGGCGAGGGGTGCTACGACGGGGATGCCGAGACGGGGGACTCGCGAGTACGAGAGAGAGAGAGAGAGAGAGAGACAAAAAGAAGTTACCCGGAGCCAAGCGCGTGGTTCGACTGTAAATGCGACGCGTCGATGATTCCATGCGGTTCGCGATGTATGCTACTTTTGATGTTTTCCAAAAAAGAAAAAACAAAAAAAAAAAAAAAGTTTGTCCTAGTTGCCATTTAGAAGGAAAATGATTTTTTTTTTTAGGAAATTCTTGAATTTGCATAAATGAGAGGTTCCGGTTTTGCAAGTATCAAGTCTTTGTTGGATTTTCAAATGTTTGGTAGTTGTTCATATTTCTGAGGGAATGCATCAGTTGAAAATGAAAATTAAGTGTTATTCTCAAAAGTTTACATGACTATTTTTAAAATGTTCAATAACATTCCAGAAAATATTCTTATTTTTCAAAATTTGGACTTTGGTAAGAGATTCCTACATAAGCTGTACACTTCTAAAAAAAAATACAGATGAAATTGGTTCAAGAATGAGTGACAACTTTTGAAAAATGAATTATTGTTGTACAGATATGAAAAATAAATTGTTTCTAAAAATTCCCAATCAATTTTAAACCAATTTCAACAGAATCTTATTTGGGATTATTTTTGTCATGTCGAATGACCCTATAACAAAGTCCAAAATTTGAAAAATCGTTTCAATCATTTTTAACTTTCACTTTTCCTGTTGCGAAGTTGTTTGCGGCAAATGAAGGAAAATAACTTATTTCCGAAAGTTCTCAACCAATTTTCAAACCATTTAAAATGAATCTTTTTTTATGACTATTTATATCATGTCTAATGACCCTAGCAAGGTCCAAATTTTGTTAAATTTTTTCAATCATTTTTAACTTTCACTTTTCTTGTTGCGCGGTTGTTTGCAGCAAATAAGGAAAATTAATTTATTTCTAAAAGTTCTCAGTGAATTTTATACCAATTACAAAACTTTGTTTAGAGATTGTATATATATTATTGATTACCTCATTAAAGCCCGGATTTCGAAAAAAACGTATCAATCATTTTTAACTTTCACTTTTCCTGCTGCGAGGTTTCTTGCAGCAAATGAAGGAAAATAACTTAATTCGGAAAGTTCTCATTTAATTGTAGACTAATATCAATAGTTTTTTAAAAGGAATTGTATATATTTTGTCGAATTACCCTAACAGAAGCAAAATTTTGAAAAAAAAACTTTTCAATCATTTTTAACTTTTATTTTTCTAGTTGCGATAAATAAAGGAATATTACCAATTTTCGAAAGTTCTGAATCATATTTATATCAACAGAATTGTTGCAATTGACATAAAAATTCATAGAGATTGTGTATATTACAATAAAAATTACAGAATATATTTACATTCTGTAAAATTACCCTATTAAACCCGAGTAGAATTTTGAGCGTGACACATCGGGTCCTGGCCGGGATCCCTATTAAAGTAAGGGTTCCGGCTGGGGCCCAAAGTGTCACGCTCAAAAGAAAAAATCACTTGTCACTTTCACTTTTCCCCTTACAAGGTTTGGTCAGAATTACTGTCGTACTTTGCGCCCTCCTTGAATGTAGGATTTTTATTCTTTCTCATAACTTGTTTCGATTTATAAATTCTTTCGAGATTCTCATTCCGGAATATTGTTGTAAAATTTTAGAATATTTCCATAAAATTTTACTGCTGCAATCGCCGATACATTTTATTGACGCGTTGATTTGATGGATGTGACGCCGCGGGAATGTGTAGCCTTCGCTATATACGTTTTATCTGTTTTTGAACCGAAGTATTCCATCGTCGTCTCATGACTCATTTTATCGCCAACGACGGTTGGAATCAACAATAGCAAAGTATGTGTGTGTATATATATAGTAAAATATATAAACAATTATCAGAATTCAGGGCTGACGACAAGCCGTAAATAGAAAGTTTCGAAGCCTCCTGGGTGTTGATTTTTTTTTTTTTTTTTGTTTTCCGGAAGCGTTGAAACAACGTAAAAGTCGTACAGCGTATAGGGTATAGGTAGTTCCTTAAAAGTTGAGATCTTGGCTCTCGTACATTCCTCGCACGTGATCGTAAAACTGGATTGTACGCCAGTTCCCTTCGGAAAGTTGACATTATTGGGCGGTTGACGCGATTCGCCACCTATCAATCCCAAGCAAGCGGCCGCTGGATAAACTTTCAAAAGGAAAATTCCGATCGTATAAGATGTACGTAGCCCCTTCGGTCTTAGACCCCTTCCAAATCTTATATCGGTTTTTATACGTCTGCGGTCGTAAAAAACGCCAGTTCTCGCGCGAAATCCTTCATAATCGTCCGTGACACCTCACCGGGGGCTCGGTAGACGTTACGGGTTACGGCTGTTGCGGAAAAGTCGCCGTTACGGAGGTCGTCACCCCCACTCCTTCGCTCTTGTGCGGGCTCGGCAAAAATCCAATCTCCTACGGTGCGGCCTCCGAGATTTTTCCCGCTAAATCGAATTACTTCGTAGGAATTAGACGCGACGAAGAAGCTGCGTTTTGATCCTGTCTCAGTCGAGATTGCGCATTTTTTTTTTAAGAGGTTAACGCAATTCTCCTCAATCTGCACTGCGTAACTTTTTATTTATGTAATGACTTTATATTACGATTTAAGTGGAGTTTACGTTTGAATTTGTTGAATGGCATTAACATTTGAAGAAGTTGTGTAAAATATTTAAAGATGAATATAAATTACGGTCTGAGGTAATAATTTGATTGCGAGAAATGGTGGCGCCTTGCGGCTGTGACGCGAACTCCGATTGAATCTACTGAGAAAATGATATATATTATATTTTAGAATAAATACAAAATAATATATATAAAATGTTTTTTTTATTTTTATTTATTATCGTTTATTCAGTAAATAAATGTATCGAAAAAAAGCGGTCTAACTACGAATTTAGTGATATCAAAGTCAAAATCATATCTATACTTTAAATACATTCCAATGCATATCAATCCTCGAAAAATGTTTATAAATGAAATTAATAGAATTAGAAAATAACCATTACATACAATTATATTGCTCAATTTTTTATTAAGATGAATGAAAATGAATTTAATTTAATTTCGAAATATTCTTCTCAGATTAAAACGAATAGAAAATGTAGGATTTAATTTATTAACATTACGTGTTGAATTCAAATGTATCGGAAAGTATCTTCGTGCAGATATGAATTCGATTCGTTATAATTTCGTTATTTTTTAACTCTGATGAATTCATTTCAATACATGTATAGATTGATATTTCTATACTGTGTACTTATTCTAATGCACAGCCCAGTAACCGAAAATATATTGAAATTGATTCAGCGTATTCAAAAAAGAAAGCCGTGCCATATCTGTACTTTAATACCCATTTGAGTTCAAAAGTAATGTTTAGAAATTATATGTTCTGTTTCTTTCTGGAACTTACAGAATAAAATTCAATACATTTCTAATCAAATAAAAATTCGTAATATTTCAATCAAGTTCTGTGCATTTTAATTCATATTATAATAAATATATTTAAATTTTAACAAATAAAAATTTGTACAAGTTACCACAAATATAATACCTATAAATTAAATTCTATAATCTTCTATACATTTGACTTCGAAATTAATTCCTACAAATTAAATTCTATGCTTTTCAATTCTTTTTAATTCAAAAATATTGAAATGCATATAAATTAATTTGGAAAAATCATTTTCAAATTCAAATGTATCGAAAAACGTAGAATTTGATTTATAAACATTATTCCTGAGGATATGCATTAGAATGAATTCAAGTACATTTCAATACATTTTTATTGATGGGAATTCACAATCAATTATGTTGAGTAAGTAATTTTTCGTAAGAGTATATTCTTTTATATTGGCAAATTTTTCTGTTCGTTTCACGAATTTCAATAAATCTGATCATTAATCGTGTTATATACTGAAACTTTATAAAAGCAAAAATAAATCATTTTTGAATGAGGTGTCCAGAATTGGTTAACAACGGTGTTTGCTATATTATGAATATAAATATCAATATTGCCGTGTTCATTAACGAAAATTCGAAAACAAGTATTGCACGGATAAATATATATATAATAATCAAAATTAAATAATTGCACAAACCGTTTAAAACTTAACCAATCTAAAAATCGAATAATATTACACTTTAATTTATCCGCAATATAATTTCAATTTTTCGTGTCAATTAATATTACATATATCGCAGTTAACCATTGTACCGCGCCCAATGTTTAAGTAAGCTCGATAAACACAAGCGCCAACCCAAACCTCTTATTACACGTTATATGTGTCCTGCATTGTTTATAAAATAATTATATAATACGGAATTAATCGCGTGTTATCAATTCGTTAATGAATGAACCGTTTATGCCCCTCATTAAGCAATAATATTTGCATTTTCCATTCCATACCGATTCAATGAAATTCAATATAATTATTCGATAACGGCTTTACTAGCGGCGGTCTAATTACGTGCGTTAAGCTCGATTTTGTAAATTCGTTCGGAATAAACGCGAATTAAAGAAGGGGTGGAGGGGGGGGGGGGGGGGGGGGGAAAAAAGGAAATGAGGAAAAGGGAAGAGGGGCATACACGGGTTTTCCCTTCTCTTAATGCAGTGGTTTTTTTCTCTTGGACGGATTAATAATCCTGCTTCTCTGATTTGTATTTGAAAATGATATATTGATGTATGAAGTTAATCTATTACTTTTTGTTATTTCTTGTTTCTTTTTTTTTTGTTTTGTTATATAAAAGATTTATTTTTCTAACGTATAAAATCTTTTTCTAGAATTTACAATTGTAAGCTATGGAATTATGCGCAATGACTGAAAATATTTGCAGCAGCGCTTCTACAAACAGCGTTGCAGTCCCGGACCAATTCATTACAAAGACAGAGAAGTAGCGCCATGCGTTCAAAATTCCTCAAAGGATAAAGAGAGAGAGAGAGAGAGAGCGAACGTCTCTCGGTCGAATAAACGAATCATTGAAGACGACTTAATCGCGCCTCGTCACTTCGGCCGGAGCTCGAATGCAAAACAATTGGGACGTCCCGGGAGAGTGAAATCGTTTAAAACGAACCTGCTGGGACTCGGAGACCTCGATGTCCCTTTCCTTGCAGCATTCAATTTCGCTCAATAAGTTCGTAGCAAAGAGGATGCCCCTCGAGTTCGCTCGGATCGACTGCCTCGGAGCAATTGAGAGAGAAACTGCAGGTGAATGCGAAAAAAAAGAAAAAAAAAAGTAGATAGAGACAGAGGAAGAGAGCGAGAGAGAGAGAGAGAGTGCAAGCACGTAACGAGAAGCTTCGAGGGAAAGAAAGAAACGAAAGTCGCTTCATTGACTATCATCGACTTTGTCGCTCTTTACGACGAGAGTCAAGACTTATCGGATAGACTGCATCCTCATTCTTGTAGTATCGTAGTTTTTTTTTTTTGTCCCCCCCCCCCCCCCCTCCCCCCAACACACACACTTTGGTATTTTGCCTTTTCGTTTGTACGTAATATGCGAGCTGCCAAGACTTGAGTTTCGAGACGACGAGCAGTAGTAGTAGTAGCTAGCTCGTAGGGATTGCTGTTATTTGAAAAATGACGTGCTCGAGATTGCGAATACGTCTCGAGCGACCCGCACCCCCGATGCGCTGTACGTCTCGGGTACCCGTAGTCGCCATCAAAATCGATATTTCAATAAGAAAGTACGGCAAAAAGAAAGTACGGCTAAAGCAATCGCGTATCTCTGATGCGATTTTGAAGCGACATTAATTTCGGATTATTAATACGACGGTATAAATATACGAGCGATGATGACTACCGTACTCTCCCCCCGTGTCGTCGGATGTTGAAAGAATCCTATTGGGGGTTTTCCTTTTCGAGGAGATCCGACAGGATGCTTCATTAAAAATGTCCGAGTGTAAAGGCTGGTTGAAATTAGAATCGTTTTTTTAAATCGTTTTTTAACGGCTAAAAGCACGAGTTTGAAATGTTTGAAAATTCGCATCAATTTTATGATTATTATGAAAATTATTAATGATTATTAATATACTTATATGTACAGGCATACATATTATACGTATATGTTCTATAAATCACTTGAAGAAGCATTTGAGTCAGTTTTTTTACTACTCCTGCTATTCAATGCTCGTTAAAAGTATTTTATTAAATATCACTTGAATCGATCGAGACACTTGTGTCAGTTAGGATACCCGACATTCATTACAATTCCTCGATTCACTTGACTGGAGTCGTTCGATCAGTTACTACTCTAAAGTTATTCAATTCACTTGAAGCACTTGAGACCGTTAAATCAGAAGGGTCACTTGTTTCATTTCACTTATTTTTATCACTTGTGATACTTTGTTTATTCTGTTCTTGATTGACTTCAAAACAGTTGGTCCTTGATTTTTAAGATGTTATCATTCATACGTTACGTAATTCTAATGAAAAGTTTGTTAAGTAACACTTGAATCACTTGAGACACTTGTTAAGCGATACCTGACACACTTGGAGTCTCTTGAGTCGTAACATTCTTCCCTCGATTCACTTGAATGTAATTGGTGGGTCAGTCTTCATTACCGTAAAGTCATTCAATGATATCGAATTCACTTGAAGGACTTGGGATTATTACATTCGCAGAATCGCTTGTTTCACTTTATTTATTCGGCTTTTTTCTTAATTGACTTTAATGCGTGTGGTCCTCTTGTCTTCAAGACGTCATTATTTTTTGTTTTTGAATTATATAATGTAAAGTTTGTAAAATAACGGTCGAATCACTTGAGACAGTTGTTAAGTGATACCTGACACCATCGAGTCCCTCGATTCACTTTAATGGAATTGAACGATCGGGGTTTAATATTACTATACTGTAGAGTTATTCAATAATCTTAGATTCACTTGAAGCACTTGAGTCCGATCGCTTTATATCACTACATACACTTTATATCAGAATTTCACTTTGTTTATTCGATATTTTAATATTCCATTGTTTTGAAAATGTTACTATTATTATTAATTCTGTCATTTTATTAGAGTACAAAGTTGATTTAATAACACTTAATTCGCATTCAGCTTTATTTACTGATTACTTTAAAATCACTCAGGGACTTTGTAATCACTTGGGTCGTTCAGTTTCTAGGCGTTAGTTTTGCTCCTCGAGTTTAAACGATAAAAAAACATTGATCGTTGCATACCAATTGGTTCACTTGTGGGGCTCAGGCAGTTGAAATCGCTTGAATCACTTTGCGCATTCTCTCGATTCACTTGGATTGGTTTTGTTCCTTTTCAGCTTTTTTAACTGCTCCATTTATTTGATTGTATTGACAAGATTGTATAACGATGACAAGGATTCACTTGAAATATTTGGATCACTTGAGGCGTCTGTGTCGATTTGATAGTAAGAGTCCCCGACGTCGGTGGAATCGATTGATCGTTTGCTGCAATTGTCATTCAAGCTTGGAGAAAAATAAAGCGACGTTACTTACATCACTTGAGTCATTATTTTTGTTTTTGAACGGAAGGAAATCTTCAATTATTTAAGTGATATAAATTCTTTGATGTGTTGTTTTTTAAATGATATCGATCATTTAGATTCTTTTATATACGATAATTTTATATATATATATATATATATATATATAAATGAAACAAAAAGTATGCAGTTAATTGTAACAAACAAATGATATAAGAAAAGTAGACAAAATAAATGTTATATTCTAAACAAAACATGATTCGGTAAATTCAAACATAGATGAGGCAAACGACGAAGAATGGATTAAAAGTAAGGGAGGGCGAGTCGATACATTTCCGATTATTGTTTAACACTTGAGTTTCACACTTGAAAGAGCAGTGGATCGGATCGGGGGAACGTTTATTCCTAGCCGTAAAATCGATTTCGGTACACGTGTAAGTGGAAGCTGTGAGAACCGATCGGCTCCTAATTCAAAATCGAATACTCTCGCTTGACTCGAGGTCGCCGATCCGCTCTGATACGATTTAGCCGGGTGCAAACGCTTTTATAAATTTGTCACGAACTTCCACGCTCGCACCTCATTGACGAACCTTACGAAGTTCAAAGTCACCCTTTTTTTCGGTTCGCCGTTTCCCATTGAATAAAACCAAGACGCCGTAAACTAACGCAAACATTCCCCCTTGTGCAAATGAAACGCGACACTGGGTATTCAGTAAGACGACGTAATATAATATTGGGACATTGTGAGATGCGTTTCTTTTTACTATAAAAAAAGTGAATTTGTTTGTTGTAAAAAGAAAATAATGCAAACCTCGTTCCTATTAATTTGATTTACTGGCGATAAACTACTTTTTCTTTGTTTTATTGATTCAAGTGATTTTGAAAAAAAGTGCAGACTTGAAATTGTTGAAACGTTTTTTCAAAATTTTGACTCTGATACACTATTTTGAATTTAAAATTTTTAATCGATGTTCGAAAATTGAACGGAAGATATCGGAAATAAAGAAAAAGAAAATTGCAAATTTTTTTTTTTTTTTTTTTATTTCCGAAAGTTCGCGTTCAATTTTCGATCGTTTTCGCTGATATTTTTTTTTTTTTTTTTTCTTTTTGAAAATCATAAAAATAGTTTTAATAATTTCATACGTTCACTTTGTACTTTGCAATTGTTTTACTTTCGAATCCGTTTAAAGTGAAATTTTATTTATAAAAGCTTGAAGTGTGTCCCATGCTGTATTCGGTGCCGGAAATTGCATTTCCCACACTTGTAACGAAATGTACGATTTCTTAATAGTACGCGGGAAAGTCTAACTACACTGTTTCTGATAGCGTCGGAAATGCAGGAAAAAACAATGTGGAAAATACGAATGTCGAGAAACGAAAATATATCGTTCGTTCATTGCGCGCGTGTGAAATTGCATTTCTCGCACTTGTAATGAAATGTGCAGAATAATGATAATAAACCTTAAAGTTCGAATGTCAAATTTCAACAGGACTAAGTTTTTCCGTGACAAACTTTCCGAGCTGAGATTTGTGAGTGTTGCAAGATCCGACTTAAAACGTAGAAAGTAAACAAAAGTGAAAAATTTTTAATTATTTTATAACGAGATTTTTTGAAGTACGATGCATTTTTTTCATTGTTTGTTGTTTACTAAAATAAGTCGACATAAACATATATGACTGGAAATTTAGGTAAAAAAAATGGCAAATACATGATAGATAATGACATAACAAATAATGAAAGAAATGAATGAAATAACTTTTTATATTTATGGAAATAATCGTTCAATGGATTACAAGTAAACAGTTCGTGTACGACTGAATAACATAAATATTTTCAGTTTCATAAAAAGAAAAAAAAGAGAATGACAAACTATTCAAACAACCATTGACGTTTGCGCGACAGTTTACATATAGGAACGGTGCTTATACCTATACACCGATATTCCGGTATAGCGACCGCACTAATTATGAAACCGTCGATATTTATATTTTAACGTTGCCTGTACATACACGAGTGAGAGAGAGAGAGAGAGAGAGAGAGACCGGCATCGATTGGAATTTCCTCTATTTGTCGAGTAGACGGCAAACGATTGTCGGCGCGCCATTATTCGACGAGGTCCTGTAGTTGATGCTGCTATACAGCACATACCGACGAATCTTGCATCGCTATGTGGAAATGCAAAGCGAATTTGCCGCAAATTTGACAATGAAACTTAAAAAAAAAAAAAAAAAAAAATGAAAACTGCATGAGTTTTTTCCCTATTCTGTCGATCCTGGTTGTTACTACCGTTGGTCGCGTTCGATCGTTCAAGTTAGGAGTTTAGACAAAAGTGGAATGTATGAATTAATATTTTAATGATTATAGAAATTTTGTAAGTGTGTGTGCGTGTGCGTGCGTGCGCGCGCGTGTGCATATAAATATTCAATAAAAATATTATTATTTTTATAAAAAATAAAAATAAAACAATATTCATTTTACCGGAACTGCATTTCCCGCACTATAGTAACGAAATGTACTGTTTCTCAATATAGTATGCGGGAAATTCGGATTTCATTTAAAATTATTATTAATATAGTATTATATTATATATTTATATATTAATATTCTCTTATTGAAAAAAAATAACCAGTTATTCTTCAAATGATCATAAACATAATCCAAGGATTTGGAAATATGTGTATATATATATATATATATATATATATATATATATATTATCGGTTTTATTTATCGTATTTTGTCAAAAAGGATTTTCGAAAAAGCTTGTCTTTAGCCTTCATGACTGCGGATACGACGCTCCTCTTCACGTCGGAATCACAAAACGTAAGAAAAATGTTTGACACTCGTGCGGAATAATGCCTTTCCCGCACTAGTAACGAAATTAGCTATTATTCCGTCTGTAAATTTTGCCGCGTATTATTCACGTATGTAAACTCATCGACAGGACGTCTGCATAATCTAATAAATGCAGGATTTACATATATTTCGAACGTATTTTTCATGCTTGCACACAATGTTTGATAATAATTCATGTTTTTTTTTTTTTTTTAAATAAGATAACGTAATTTTCGATTATCATTCACGAATTCACGTGCCGTTAAAGATTTACGAAGTTTCCCGATCCTCCAACATTTTCTCCCGATATATCGATTCCCGTTTTATTTCGCAAAGTTACTCGCAACGAAAACAGGACGGAAATCAAAACGTAAAACGGAAGTAAAGTAAGCCCGCAAAGAACGCGAAGAAAAATCGAAAAAAGATAAAGTACGGCACGGCGGGATCGTCGAGTGAAAATTTAATAACGTAGAGAGCGTAAAACGAAATTGATTGCGCAACGCAATGCAAAGGCGTGAAATGATAATAATATAATATAATAGTAATAATGTAGTGTATACAACTGAAAATTAAAGCGGCCAACGAGAGACGGACTGAAGAATTTCAACAAAACAACAAAAGCCACTGTTAAGGTTCTGCTGCCTTTTTTTCGATCGTTTTCCGTGAGGCTCCGCACAAAAAGGCCACTGCGAAAACAACAGACGAACACGCGCCGCCGCGATTACGTCTTCCCCCTTTCTTTTTTGCCGTCCGCATTGCGGGCCGCGCGAGCAACGATGCCCGAAAAACGATGTTTTACGAGGCCGGGGGGGGGGGGGGGGGGGGGGGGGGGGGGAAAAAAAGTTTGTGATAACGCGAGGACGGCGATAAGGAGGGAAGTTATATATACGCGGTGCATTATGCGAGGGCACGAATTTGTTGCCGCGGAACGCAATAGCCGACGAACGAATAACGGAACACGGTGCGATTCGAATCTACAGGGGTTGGTATATATACGGAATCACCCTAAATAATGCGCATATACGTGCGAGCGAGCGAGCGCGAAAGTAGACATTCGACGGAATGCGTGGGAGCTGAACGGGGGGGGGGGGGGGGGAGGGGGTACATAGCGTGCGTAAATAATGTGTATGTACATAATATATGCGCGGGGGTGGGGTGCAATCCGCGATTCGCTGTAATTGGAGTGTGGAGCGTCGTCACGAAATTGGAACTGCTTTAAATTCGTGTCTGACTTTTTAGACTTTGTTTTTGCCGTCCGGTCGACTTTCAGATTGTTTTAATATGTATACATTGTATGTCAATATTTTAAGGAAATTTAAAAATAACGAACCGGAATAACAATTAATTAATAAAGATGACAAAGCGACATCCAATTTAATAGATGTATATGGCATAGGAAAAATACGAAAAACCTATGTCGATCGTAAAGACTCTTATTAATAACGTTACATAGTGACCTGGAAGTGGTAAATGTCCTCTTTCAGTTACTCTGTAACGATGTTACATTCTTTGGGCTTGGCATAGATTTCTTATTATTTTTTCTATATAATAAGGCATAGAACAAAATTTTAAAAACCTATGCCATGGCCAAAGATTCTAACATCCTTAAAAATTACTAAAATGGGACATTTACCGCTTGCAGGTCACTGTGTAACGATATTAATGACACTCTTTATGCTCGGCATAGGTTTTTAATACTTTTCCTATGCCATACATATATAGCGTATATATAGAAGTATATTTGAAATAACGTAATTTTCCAGTTTTATGTTGTCTCATATCGTTGGAGACATATCGAACCCCTACATTGGCACGGCATAGGAAAATTATCTACTGCAATATTTATGCTCGACATAGGTGTTTTGTATTTATCCTATGGCACTCGTATACAAATATGAGTCGGTTTTAGACTATTTCATGGCAACTTTGTAACTCGTGCCGCCATATTCGTCTGGCATAGGAGAAAATTACAAAAAAACCTATGTTGGACAACAAAAATTGTAATAAATAATCGATGTAGCGTGTCTTGCAAGTGGCGAAGGAACATTGCGGATAAAATGTCCTGTCAGACCTCGTAGCCGACATCTTGACAGAAATGCCTATTATTGAAAGGAGTCAAAGAAAATTGCAAACATTACAGATGGAACGATGAACGTTGAAATCTGACTGCTGTAGGCCTGAATGGGGAATGTCTGTAGCATTGCACGAAATAAAACTATATATTCAAAGGGTCCAATTGCATTTTCCCGTTAACGACGTCAGTCCAAACTACTGGCGTCCGTTGGCATAAAAATAATATTGACGACAATAACTTTTGAAGTAAAATCGCACTCGGCGATAATGATCACGACGGCGATCACATTCGCTCCTCCCGCCGACACAGGAATTATTCGCAGACGTCGTCAGCGTTGCATCGGCTACGTTCGGCCATCGATATCCCTGTCCGCGTGTCATCTCGTAACGGTTATCGTTATATTCCCGCGTGTCCTGCGGGTAAAAAAGGCCCTTTGCGCCGTGATATTCGAGAACTCTGATCTCCAACAACGACGCGCTGCTGTCCGATCATGTAAACACACGAAAATTTCGGAAATGTGTTTTGACAAAATCGTCACGAAGACAATTTTTGTTGTTGTTTAATGACGATATTTTAAGATTATTATTGATAATATTATTATTTTTTGTTTTGTCAATGCTTTCCTCCAATTCAAACACTTTAGATGGACAAAGATGGAATGAGGGGTGAAATCCTGTTTGCATTTGCCTTTGTGGGTATTTTTTTTTTGCGGGGCGATAGCGCCAGTTTTTGCTCCGATGTCTTTTACCGACGTCCGTCGGTAATTCAGTCTTCGCGATCGAGCATGAGGAAGATTGCGCCGGGTGTTTCTTGCATTTTCTGTTTTTTTGTTTTTTTGTTTTTTTTTTTGTTTTTTTTTTTTGTTTTTTTTTTCCTGATCAGAGACGCGAATTCGGCTAAAAACCGCAAACTTCACCGACGCCGGCGTATCGCGCTTCCCCTTTCGTTTGCAATATTGATCCTGCGAAACGTTTCGCATCACGCATCGGTAGCTCCGAACTAAATTACACACCGCGTATATCGGTTTCCTCCTCCGAGTAAATTAACATCCACGAATACTCAATGAACGAATTTATTCCGCTCGTACTCGCGTCTTCGGGCTCGAACGTTACCCTCGATCGTCTGGCTCGAGGCTTTTCTTGCTATACCCGTAAACGTTTCCTATATACCGTCTGTTTCTTTGATATCCTTTTTTAGCTCGAGCGGTGTCAACAGTACCCGACTAAATGGGAACGTTGCAAAATTGCAATGTCGAGAGAGAACTGCAAGACGTTGCAAGTTTTTAAAATTGAAGACGGGCAAATCGAGACGTGTCTGGTTTAAAAAAGGAAATTTTGGTATCGCCTTATTAACACATAAGTGTGTCTTGAATTTTTCACACGTATTTGATTTACAAAAGATATATTATATTTTTAGGTGCTAAATGTTAGAATTAGAGATAGACGTCGCGCAATTTAATATTTAAGATCTAGAAAGTTACTAGGGCTAGTACAATTATCTTGACATTTTCCCTAGTAGAAAATGAGCCCAGTTTTTGTCTAGTTTCTGTCCAGTTTGCTTTTTTCCCATGTTAAAGGTATAGGATAACTGGACAGTGTATCAGAAAACTGGACAGATTTCTACCAGGGTCGTGTCAATTCATAAAAGTTTAAGGTTAACGAAGTGATTACTTTACTTTCATAAACTTTTAAGTAGAGTATCTATAAGTTATCCACTTTTTATTTTAATCCATTAACTTTTATCTTTAAGATATTCAGTTTTGAATTTAATTTGTGACTTTTGTCATTAGGGTCAATTTTGTTTTTGTTTCGATCACTTAACTTGACTTCGTTCATTTTAAAAATTAACTTTCCCAGTCCTGACTGTTTCTACTTAGATAGTAACCGGTAATGAAGCTTTTAATAACCGATAGTGTCATTCATTTTTTAATTTCATTCAATTTCGAACTTTTATCATCTCCAAGTTATTAGCTTTTTACTTTCATATTGTAACTTTTGTCGTTAAGATATATGGTTTTTGTTTCGACCTCTTAACTTAATTCATTAAATAAATTAACTTACCCTATCCTGATTGTTAATATTTAGGTAATAACCGGTATAGTGTAACTTTTGAAATTGTCTTGTAAATTTACAAGTTTTTCTTTTCAAGTTATTAACTTTTAAATTTAATTTCGTAACTTTTATCTGTAACTTATTAAAATTTGACTCTGACTTTTAACTTTTGTCTTTAACTTTAACTTTCTTTTTGTTGTTTTCGATCCCTTAACTTTTACTAATTAAAACTTTTTACGTGTTAATTAGGTAATGCATTAATTAAATCACTATTAACGTTACTTTGGTAAATTTTTCGTGCATAAACTTGAACTTTACTTGGTTCATTACAAAAATTAACTTATCCAACCCTATAACTGTTACTATTTAGATAATAACCAGTAGTGTAACTTGTGACTTTGATTTTGTGACTTTTATCTTGTAACTTTTATCTCCATAACTTATTAACTTTTGGAGTTATGCTCGTAACTTTTATCTGTAAGTTTGTAACTATTAACTTTAATCTAGTAACTTTTATCATAAAATTACTAACTTTTGTAATGTAATCTTGTAACTTTTGCCTCGAAGTTATTAACGTTTCTCTTTAATCTTTTCACTTTTGCATTTGAAATTAAACATTTTATACCTATTGTCTAACCATTATTTAGTTATTTATTGTCTTATAGTTAGTTGTGTATAAACGTCACTTAGACAATTGTTTTGTTCATTAACTTCAAGCTGACTCAGTTCATTAAAAAAATTAATGTTTCAAACTCCATAACTGTCATTATTACTCTCTAAATTTCTTGTAGTGAAATTTCAACTCCACAAAGAGTGATAATTGAGGTACTCATATAAAGGAGTGAACTTTCACTCTTTAAGAGAGACATTTCACTTTGTTTGGAGTATAAATTCTTCGACTCAATCCAATGTAGAGTGAAATTTCAATCCAAAAAATGTGAAATGTCACTCTTTTAAAAGTGACATTTCACTCCATGAAATTTGGAGAGTAGATAATAGCCGGTAGTGCCACTTTTGAATTTAATCTAGTAACTTTTATCATCAAATTACTAACTTTTGTAATGTAATCTTGTAACTTTTCTCTTCATAACTTATTAACTTTGGAAGTTAATCTCGTAACTTTTATCTTTAAGTGTTATCTTTATCTTAAAGTAATTACTTTAAACTTTCAACTTAGTACATTAAAAAAATCGAATTACCCAACCATGACTGATACTCTTTAGATAATAACCATCAGCGTCCATTATTGTCAGTGTATGTCAAGTGAAAAGCAACAAGAGTGAACGTCATCTAGGAATAACATTTCTCTCCCCATTTGTGTAGTGTCGCTTCAGTCGATGTCATTATTATTATTATTATTATTAAAAATCAAAATCATTAATAATGATATAAAATTAATAACAAACATCATACGGTGCATGATCGTGAAATACTTCCTCGTCCAGGATATTCGTTACGTCGCAATCTGAGTTTCATTGACCTTTCGTGGGCCGGTTTTAATTGTAAAACGCGCGGAAGCATCTTGGAAAGAGCCACGAGGATTCCGTCCTAGACGTTCTCGCGATTGCACCCACGGAACGAAGCACCCCTCCAAATGCACACCGGGTATGCAAGACCCGTTGCAACGTATACACGTATGCGTCATATACCATCGAGCAGAATCGACCTATATACCTTACCGGCTTCCCTATTGTTTCAAAATGTTTGGCTTACGGAGTAGCGCCATTTTCAAGCTGGAGCGCCGCCAGGATTTCGCCATCAGTATTTCGAAAGAAAGGTTTCCCCTTAATTCGCTTTTCTTCCTAACCCCCGACGTGCACGTCGCGCACCATCTCGGCAGGATGCTTGACTGGCACATCCATCCACCATCCGCACCCTTCTTCTACGTCCCCGGATATGCTCGGGTGCGGCACGCGTATCGCGCGAATTATCATCATCACGCGCGGCGCGTCCTCCTCGCAACCGAGGTTAATTTCCTTTAGTCCTAATTTGATTAAAACACGGATAAAGGTCCCGGCGCGTATATACGGGATAACGCTTTTCGCACAAAGGGTGATTATACGCGGGGTAAATGACTTTCAATTCAGGGCCAGGCGACGGAGGCGGTGGTGGCGGCGGCGGATGAAGAAGTATATACTGGCAGAAGAGGAAGTCAGTGGATGCGCAACCCTGCTGCCTGGCTGGCGGGGTTGATGGGGGCTGACGAGGGTGCCGTTGATGCTCGTGCAAACAAAGTTCTCGCTTACCAACGTTTTGCCTGACGGCTGACGTGGAGGGGAGGGGGAGGGGAGCTTGGGGAAAGAGAACAAGAAATGCCGAGAAAGATATAGAGAGAGTGAGGGAATGGAAGGAGCTGACGGAGGATAATTGTGAAATTCGCCCACCACAGTCTGCTCTTTTACCTCTGGTCCCGGGGACCTTTGATCCGAAAGCGCCCCAGCCGAATGCTATGTATGTACGTATACATATATATAGTATACGTGCGTATATACGTCGCGCACCTGTCTCTCTAATTCATTTAAGTACTCTGCCGCCAGTACACCGCAGAGCCAATTATCGTAGGTAGGCGGCGGTGGAGGGGCGAGGGGGGGGGGGGGGGGCGCTTTTAAATGGCGCGCCGCGACATTGTAGCGGAATTGTTACTTTCCCCCGGAAAATTTCGACGTAGTCTCTTCGCTGCCGTTTTAGCAAGGCGGAAATTGCTATCAGCGAGTGTTATAGGATCTTAACGTATGAAAGTAAGAGAATGACTTTTTTTTGGAAAGTTTTACTATAGGCAATTCGAATATGTATACAGTCGTGCCTGCCATTCGATAAAGATGTTGTCTATTCGAGTGGTGGCGAGCTTTTACCGTTTACGTATATATATGCGTAAAAGCCGTCATCCCGAATGCCGTATAATAACGCATCAGATGCCGACCGCAATAATTTCGCCATATTCCATCCAGCGCCATCGTCCAAACAACCCGATTTATACAAAGCGCGCACGGGGTATATGTACGTATTGTACGTTTCGCGCGTGCTCGGGAATGGCAATGGCGTCTCTATATATATATATATATATATAGACACAACAATAACGAGAGTATCCCTTTGACGGAAACGGCGACGAATAATTTTGGAAGAACGCATAAAATGCGCCAGCCTCTATATGCATGCATATAGACAATCCACCGCAAGCGGAATTACCGGAAAGCGATTCCTCCATTCACGCGATGCGGAAATGCGGAGTTCTATATCGCTACCACCTGCTGCTGCTTTCATCCCTATTCAATTTTGCGATCGACAATTTTCTAGGCGTTGATTTTGCCGGCTTAGTCACGCGCGAGCCACAACTGGATCACCGGTGATGGATATCAAGTCGGCATAGTTGCCGGGAGTTAGAATTACGTATAATATACACGCTGCTCGTCGTCGTCATATAAGTTTATTTCGTGGCATTGGATTATCTTCCAGTCCTTTTGTCGTTGCTCTTAAGCAGCATGCGCATCATTTCGACTTTTACGATTGTCGTTGACTTTTGTCGTAAATGTTGTCAACGGTCGTCAGAAAACTTGACTCATTTTCATTCATTTTGTCAATTTCCAGGAATAACGTTGCCGTTTTCGATAACCAACATCTTTGTCAACCGCATCGTCCTGTATTGACAACTTTTGTCAGAAATTGTCAACTTTTCTAAATATTCCTAAATTTTTGTCTATTATCAACAATCGTCGTCGACTTTCGACAAATGTTAATATTATTTATATCCATCAACTTTTCGTTTATTTTCGTTGACTTTCAACATTCCTCAACTTTTGACGATTTTGTTAATAACTCTCATTGTCAACTTCATCAAGAGTAGTCAATTTTTTATCGATTTAGAGGAAATAATTTTACTGCATTCAATTAAGTTGCAACTTTTTCAACCGTTGTCAGATATTGACAACGTTCGTTGAATATCGTCAACTTTTATAAATTTGTCTAAATTTTTGTATATTATCAAGAAGGTCGTCGACTGTCGACAAATGTTAATATTATGTATATCCAGCAACTTTTCGTTTATTTTCGTTGACTTTCAACATTCGTGTGCGAGTTTGACGATTTGATTAAATCTCTCGCGAATTTTTTCTTAATTTTCTACAATGATTCGTCTATTATCGTTGAGTTTCGTCATCAACTTCATTAAGAGTTGGCAATTTTCTATCGATTTGCAAGAAATAATTTTTTATTTTCAACAAGTAGCAAACTTTGTCAACCGTCGTCAGATGTTGAAAATGTTTCTCAAATGTCTTCAACTTTCGTCAAATGTTAACGTTGTTTATTTTCAACCAATTTTCGCATATTTTCGTCAACAAAATTCGTCAACTTTTGACAATTTTGTTAATTTTTGAAAGTTTTCTAATGTTCTACAATAATTGGTCTATTCTTGACGTCAACTTTTTCAATTTTTTTGCTGCAATTACTGTCAATTGTCATCAGATGTTGTCAACTTCCGTCAAATCTCGAGAATTATCTTATTTCTTTTTACATTTTTGTCGATTTCCAGCAATAATGTTTGCGTTATTGTAATAAAGTAACCAGAAGTTGAAAATTTTATGTTAAATATCGTCAACTTTTCTTAATTTTTGTCTATTATCATCAAATGTGGTTAACTGTCACCATGTATTCTCAATTTTCTCACGATTTCCAGGAATAATTTTTCTATTTTTGATAAGTACACCGAAAAAAAAATTTGTTATTTTCAAGTAAATATTTACTTGAATTAAGAAAATGTTTCCTTCTTTTTAGTATAAATCTTACTTAATTCAAGAAAATCTTTTCTTAATTCAAGTAAATATTTACTGGCTACTATTCAAGTAAATATTTACTTGAAAATAACAAATTTTTTTTTTCAGTGTAGCAAATTTTGTCAACGGTCGTCAGATTTTGACAACTTTTCTTAAATATCGACAGCTTGTTGTTATATTTTCGTGTATTAGTCAAACTTTCATTCTCAACTTTTGTCAATTTTTCATGAATTTTCGTCGATTATTGTCAAAAGTTTCGCAATTTTTGTTTAACTATCGTCAAGTGTTGCCAACTTTAGTGAATCTTCGTATAGTTTCATCAACCGTTGTCAACTTTTTTCAAATTCGGAATTTCGACTATATTGTTTACTAATAACATTCGTAAATATAAACTGTTGGTAATTTGAAGAAAAGTTTTTACTTGATTTATTCGTAATTTTAAATTAATTAATAGAAACTGGTTTTCTAGTTTATCTTAAATAAATACATTTAAATAAATAAATAAAAAGTATAAATTGAAATGCTCTCAGACCCGTATCGACATTCGCAAGGGCTCAAAATATCCCTAATCGAGAATCGTAATCGTGAAAACGTACAAATATAGAAATGAACTGACGCTAATGGCAATCGCACAGACTTACGTCATCCCTACAATATAGATTTCGACTGTCGTAAAATATCGTCAATTGTCGAAACCAATAAAAAAAAAAGAAACAATTATTCGAAGAATGCCGAAGAAGCGGGAGAGAGATAATCATTATAGACAGGAATGAATTGGAGCGAAGGTCGTTTAAATTGATGTATTAGCAGAGGACCGGGGAGTAGATAAGAGATATTGTTTATTAGTCAATAAAGGTGAAGAATGGCGGAATCGATGGCGCCGCCGTCGCCGCTATTCCTTGCGGCCATAATCGGTGTCACAGGATGAAATGTAGGGCCGCCAACTACACCTTATGTGGATCTTCCGCAGCTCCCGATCGGGAGGAAACCCCCTCCCATACACACACATACACACAGTTCCATCCACCCGTATACATACATACGATAGGGCGGAAAAGAATATGAGCGTCGCGTCCTTGCTTCTTATATTCTTGGTTCTATATATGTACATACATACTCGGCCCGGAAAGAAGCGCGGCCGAGGTGCCAGCATCAGACGACGTCGCACCTAACTACGTGTGTAGCATACTGTCAACAAGAACGAATTGTCGCGATAGATCAAAGCAATTGCCTTTCTTGCTCGAATGGCACGCGCGGGCAGATAATGCGCTTTTTTTGTACACCAGAGCGCTCGCGCGCGAACTCATATTTACGGGCGAAACGGAAAGATTTCCGTTCGATTTATCCCGCCGAGCTGAAGGAAAAAATACAGCGAGCCATTTGTATTGCTCCATGTATATAAAAGGAAAATATAAATCGCGGCAATGCGCGTTATAATATATACGCACAACGATAGATTGCACTTTGCCGCGGTGACACATCAGAGATATTAATACGATCAATGCATGTGCTTGTTTAAATAAATAAATAAATAATTATAATATACTATTGAGAAGAAAAATGTCATTATATATAGTTACTCGTGCGGAAAAATTGCATTTCCCCCACTCGTAACGAAATGTACTATTCCAAAATCAAAAACTTTATAAAGAAAATAGTTACGAATTTGAAGGCAGTATTAAGAAATTCAAAATGGCGGATGCAAGGGAAAGGACAAAAATTGAGATATTACTGGATTTCCTCAACAACATAATAAATTGTATATATACAGGAGATTACTAAAGGACGCCGTCATGCATCCGCCATTTTGAAAAATAAAAATTCAGATTATAATTTTGCGATCGGCGATCCTAAAATTTCCATATATATACGGTCTCCTTACATGGGAGAAGTGCCTACATTGGACACTAAATACGGTGTTCGTTCGCCGAAACGAACATAGTGTATATATAGAATGATTTTCATGAAAATCATATATCGTAAATAATGAAACGCAAATTGAAAAAAAGAAGAATGTTAACGAGATGTCGCCATAAAAATAAGGAAATGAAAGTAAAATCGTGAGATACGAGAAATTGAGGCCGAAAAAGTGGCAAATGCGACATATATATATATACATATATATAGAATACGTAAAATAGCCCGGAGTGCAAGCAGCAGCAATTTAGCCGCAAATATCGCATTGTTAGTATTTCATCCTTTGTATTAAAATTCATCAAACGTTTACATTTCGTGCGCGGCAAGCACCTTCGGCCACCATCGTAAATTCATGCGCTAAGGTATTATTCCATTACCCAAGAGAGCATGTACATATTAACTGCGCGGTAAAGCGATATATATATATATATATAGAGAGAGAGAGAGAGAGAGAATGCTGTAATCATAAAACCATATTTTCCGTATCTTTATTTTTTCTTTCTTTTCGTTCATCGTTTAATACAATTTGCATGTTTATAAACGGCCGGTGTTTACGTATTATATATACTTTATGTGGCATACAAATTAATGAGCGACTACTTATACGTTATATATATATATATAAAATAGTATGGGAAAAAATACTTTATATACAGTTTTACATTTTTTAATATGTACAGTTTACACACACACACACACACGCACACACTTCTACAGTATCTGTTTCCATGTTATCCCGATATATTTACAATTTATACGTACACACTTATTGGCCCTTTGACATTCAGTGTGCAGCTATCGCTGTTGGCGAAATGGGGCAGCGGATAAGAATTCAACAAAGCAGCGGCTCATTTCCATTTTGCATAGGGAAATCTTACGCAACCCTTGTAAAATGTACCCTTGTAAAAAAAAAAAGAAAAAAAAAAGAAAACCTTGAAAGATGTTGCAAAAATAGTACCGGTGATGGTTATTTGTGCATTTTTAACTACGTATACCTTTCATTCGCTTGTTGAATCTTTAAAGATGAAACTGGAGTGCTGCGACGATCGAGTCCTGCTCACGATCAACGAAGGAATTGTATAGTAAAATGTAAAACAACTGTCGAGAATTATCGAATTTTATTTGTTATTTATTTATTTGTTATTGCGAAAATTTGTCGAAGTTTAGTAACAATTGAAAACACATTGACGAAAGAAATTTCATATCTGTACTACAATACCTTTTCAAATAAATTTCAATTCTGGAATAAATTGAATGATTTTAAATCGAATTCAAAGTTTTGTTTTTGAATATATTCTAAACTAAAACGACAGTGTCCAATTGAAGTATACATTTCAATCCACTTTAATCCAAAAGTAATTAAATTGAATCGAATGTAACTATTATTTTTGGACTAATTTGAATTGAATTGAAACGAATTGATATGAATTGAATTGTCATGAATTGAATGGAAACGAATTGACAAGAATAGCATCGAATTGAATTGATACGAATAAAATTTAATGTATAAATTTTTTTTGCAATTAAATGCATTGAAATGTATTGAAGTATTCGTATGAATTCGCTTCGTCGAAGCGAATGAAAATTCATATAAATTCATACGAATACTTCGATATACATGAATTTGAATTCGAACATAATCGTCGCAAGTTAATTTCCATTCCTTCGGACAGATTTGAATCCAAATTAATGCCTACGACTTCAATTTAATGCATTTCAATTCACATGAATCCCAATATGCATCCGAATATATTAATCCAAAAAATAAGAAATGCGTACGATAAAAATTACTTAATGTCGGATTAAGATGAATTGAAATGCATTAAACTTAATTTGGAAACGTTATTTTCAGATTGAAATGAATTGAAAAGGACAGAATTTCATTTACAAATGTTATTCCTGGATTTCAATGCATTAAAATGCACAAAAGTATATATGGATTCGCTTCGCTAGAACTGAATTCGTTTGTCGACTACTTTGTTGAATCTATTTCAATTAATTTTAATTTACTTGGAGCGCGGTTCAACAAATTCTTCAATTTTTCGTAATTTTTTCGGGATTTCTTAGAATTATACGCGTATTCGTCTATTTATACAATATATTTTATTAAAGTATATATATATAGGATTTACTATGTTCAATAAAATGAAAATTTTAATAGATTACATTCAAATTGAATATTCAACACATTTTTATCGATTATACTTAATATTAGAGAAGAAAAAAAGTTAATGGCGTCATCATTTCAATTTTTACGTCATGCCCAGAAGTTTCCTCCCACCATCCACTTTGTTTTCAAGGAACTCACGCTCACTCGATATAAATCAATCGCGTTCGATCATTTACGTCGGGAATTTCCGCGCCCGGAAAAGGCCGAATCGGCGGGGGCGAGCGGGCGGAAAAAAGAATTGGTAGCAGGCTATCGAAAAGGATTCCGCCCTCTAAGGACATTCTCCAGTTCGAGTAGTCCCTTATTGGAGAGCTTTGTCGGATACTGGGTCGTCACGATACCTGCACCCATAGTATCCGCAGCTCCACGACGAGCACGTCGCTCTCTCTCTCTCTCTCTCTCGTATCGCACCACGCCGATGGAAATTGAATGCGCCCCCGTTGGTTCGTCGCTGTTGTACTTTTGCATACCCCGACGGCAAATGTCTATTTTACATTTTCCAGGACAGTGGACCGGAAGGTACCAATATATGAGGTGAATGGCTACGGAAGAAACGAGCGAGAAAGAGATTCACCGAAGAAACGAGATAGCTGTATAGAGAGAATAATTCTTAGATATACGGATACGAAGAATAATTTCAAGAATGAACGTGTGTATGCGTGTGTGCACAAGTTTGTAATTAAAATACGTAACGATATTATTTATAATCTTTCTGACCGACGTAGTTTTTTGTATACTTTCTATATGTGGGAGGTATATATATCGCATATACATCACCTTTCTGCTTCATAATTCATTGATAAAAAGTTGACCTTGCACATTGCTACTTCCAGCATGATCTAAGTTTCGTATTTCATCTTGACGCTTCAAGCTTCATTTGTCCCTTATTCTTCACTTTGAAAATGATTCTCATTTTTTGTTTGTTCTTCGACTATTTTCATTTCATGCTTTTCGTTTTATTTTTCATATTTTGCTTCGTAATAAATTATCAACGCTTCATGCTTCACTATTGACGTGCCACATCTTGTATTTTACGTTTCTGCTTCATGTTTCATTCAGCAAACGTTGATCTTCACTGAACTTGTTATTTTATTATTTTATTATGTTTATTTGTATATAACTTTATATATATTTCATGTTTTTGCTTCACGCTTCATTTTTCGTTAATGCTTCACCCTTTAAACGCTTCTTATTTTTTCTGTTTCACTATTCTTATTTCTCATTTAATACATTATTTTTTGCTTCATTTTTTATACTCGCGCTTCGATTTTTATATATTATTAAAACTTCATGCTTCACATTCGGTACGTCATATCGTGTATTTCACATTTCAGCTTCATGTAACAATTGACCTTTTTTGACATTCATATTTTACATATATTATTAAATTGAATATTTTTATTTTGTCGCTTCAAACTCGGTGAAATACATTTCTGCTTCTTCTCATAATACGGTTACGCGAAGCAGAAATATGAAATACATCATATCGCGTACCGAATGTGAAGAATGAAGTTTTGATAATATATAAAAATCAGTGAAGCATAAACGACGAACGAAGCGTGTAGCAAAAACATGAAATATATAAATTTATACGCGAATAAAAATAATAAAATAACGAGTTAAGTGAAGATCAACTTTTGATCGATGAATCGTGAAGCAGACAAGCTTCACCTTTATTTTCCACGACGATGTAATTTCGTCCTTTACTTTGTACTCGTCTCGTTTCGTGCTTCTTCATCCTCTCACTATTCGCTTGACGCTTCATTCCTGGTGCTTCTCAAATTTCAAGCTTCATTCTCCAAACGTCATGGATTATAATGATTTCTAATATAGATAGCTTCACGCTTCACATTTATGCTTCGTGCGTAATGTCTCACATTCATCACTTCAACTTGTAATAATTATTTAACGTCAAACCACCATACTCGCATTGTAGCTTCTCCACACGATACCCGGGCCACGTTTCATTTCCCACACGCACACCCACACAGACACTTACACACCCGCACACACATATATATATATGTGTCTCGATCTTCCGCGCCGATTTCTATCGCAGCGTTATCGATATCAGAAAGCTGTAAAGATAATTGAAAAAAGTCGTACGTGGGGGTGGTATAAGAAGAAGGAGCTCTGCTATGAAGGTTAGACAGTGCAGGGGGGGGGGGGGGGGAGGGGTGCAGGGGGGGGGGGGGGGGGGAAAAGAGCGGGAGAAAAACCCGGGGGGGCCCCGGGGCCCGCGGGTCGGGCCGAGGATTTCGATTCGATACGGACTTCCGATCCGCCGTGGGAATAATTCGTTCAACGCAAAATACCTCGGGGACAACGTCAGGAAGCTTCGAACTCTCGTTATTCTGTACTCGAAAACTGCTAGCTGCGATAAGTCTCTCTCTTCTCCTCTCCAGGATATGGTATATATATAGTATAAGCGAGGCGCACTCACTTTGTACTATACTCCCTTGCCCGCTCACTCGCGACATTCGTGCATATATAGTGCTTTTGTAATTGCTGATTGAATTTTTATATGTGTTTATATATACCCGACGTCCTTCCCTATTCCCATTGTCGCAAAGTGCAATTACTACATATAAGCTCCTGTACTCTGATGCATAACCGGTACAATGATATATATATATATATATATATATATATCATTGTACAGGATATGTTATATATATATATATATATATATATAACATTGGTATATATTACATTTATTTTATATATTACATATATGTGAAACTTTTAAATTTTAGTGACGCGTTATACGAGTTGGAATTACTGAAATATTGCAGCTGATCCGCGTAGTGTGCACAGTTGGGTTCTATTGTCGCGCGAAGAAGTTTACCGCGTCAAAGCTCGAAAACATCCGAAAAAATAATATTCATCTCCTATGATCAAAGGCCCTTTTCGTTTATCTCTCTCTTCAAAAAGAGCGGAGCGAAGAGGCTTCAGCCGCTACTTACTTATACTTTGTCCTTTTGTGCACATATACGTGTATCGCTTTAAAAATGCGTCGTTGCATTAAAGTATGACTTTTTTGCGTTCGTCATCGAACTGTCATGCAAATTTTTCGCGACGATCGAAACCGACATGGAAATATTATCGATGAACCGACCCTCCCCCCGCCCCTCCTTTCCCTTTCATTTCAAAAGGCAAAAAGTCTCGAAATTATACCGGACAAGAAAAAAATGTCTGAATTATCGGTCGGTATTGCAGAATAGTGCTGTTATCGGCATTGTTTACGTTTGTCACTTTTTTTTTTAAATTAAAAATTGAACCATTATCATAATTTCAAATGATGGTCGATTTTATAAATGGATTAAAATATGAGAACTTGGGATGGAAAACAAAAAATGTACAAAGTGAAAATTGCGGAATGACGTCACTTTTATTGAAAGCAGGTGAAATCGCGCGCCGTGCGAAAAAGTAAGACGCAAGGAACGAGACGGCGGACCGCGGTCGAGGAGGATTCCTTAAATCGCGAGCCGCGCATGCGTGAAACATTTACAATTTCCGTCGGAACTTTGTCGACCTGCGACTGACAAACGACTGTTGTCGAAATTTTCCGCGATAAAAATAAATCCCCCGTTTCGCAATTTAAACATTCCAAGCGAGTCATCCTTTCGCTCTTTGCCGTTCCCCGAAAGTTCTCGTGGGCGCATGCGCGCGAGCGCGCCCCGGCAAATTTCTAATAAGCTCGACTGCGCCCATCTTAAAGTCGCCGTTGCGTGAAAATCGCTAAGAGAGAGAGAGAGAGCGAGAGAGTTAGAAAAGAGGGATAAGGATGGTAAACAGAGTATAAAACGTATATTATATATATATATATATATCAAACGGGTGGCGGGAAACTCGAAAGGACCCTTACATTTACTATTTTCCTCCCGACGACGTCGACGTCGACGCTCGGCGTTTTTTTTCCCCTCTATCGTCTCTCTCTTTTCTCCAGACCCCCTCCACCCCACCATCCGTCCCACTGTACTCTCAATGTTCATCTCAAGAAGAGCCTCACCGTCAAAAACGCCCTTCTCGCAAAAGGGTGAGGATCAAAGCGGTTGAATGATGAACACAGCCAGAGCCCGTATTAGAAGCGAAAAGTCCCGATGTTTCAGCGTAATTTTCCGGTCCCGGGGAGAGAAAGGGCGAAGAAAATGGTGAAAATGATGATGATGACGATGGCCATGAATGCGCACTGAATTATGCGAAAGTAACGAAAATGTCATCTTTTAAAACTGTTGCATAGCCGATTTTCGACCGATTTGAATTTTTTTAATTTTTAATTTTCACATACACATACACAGTGTATTTTCACTTTTTTTTTTAATTAAATATGTTATATTTTGTATTTTGTAGAATTCTAATTAGGTGTTCTATAACTATAGTAAACGTTTTAATCATTTAATTATGGCGAATTGTTCTTACTTGTCCTTTGCGTACTGTGCTAATACGTTGGCACGAGGGGCCAACTGCTAAATTAATGACATACTATATAAATAAATTTTCGATAAGATGGCCCCTCATTGAAATGCATTTAAATAGACATCAAAGGCCAATAAATATTCAAGACTGAATAAATAAATAAATAAATAATAAATAAATAAATAAATAAATAAATAAATAAATAAATATATATATATATATATGTGTGTGTATTCAATGAAATTTTATATCACATATTTTTTGCAAAATTCCAAGCAAAAGTTTCCATTACCAAATTTCGAACCGATAGTCAGTTTAACCATTGCTGATTATCATTAAAGTTTTTAATATTTATTGGCCTTTGAGGTCTATTTAAATGCATTGCAATGAGGGGCCATCCTCGAAAATTTATTTATAGTCATTGATTTTAGCAGTTGGCCCCTAGTGCAAACGTATTTGCACAGTGCGCAAAGGGCAAGTTAGAATAATTCGCCATGAATTAAATAATTAAATATGTATATATATGTATATATTCAGCGAAATTAATTAAAATTCAAGGAAAAAAATGTACACTAAACAAAATGCTTACATCAATGTAAAAATATTTTTACACGAAGAATAAAGCGAAAATATTTGTTTAAAATTTCTTTTTTTAAACTTTTTAAACTTGTTAAAACTTCCGAATTTCTCCATCCATTGTATGCATAGGTAATGGAACTTCTATTGATTTTTATTATTTTCAAAATTAATTCCGAAATTTTTCGTAAAAAGTTTTGTATATATTTTTTTAAGAATTATATTTTATCGGCAATGTTTTCTTTATCGCTATTTTTCATCATTCTTAATTTCAACTTTATTAAAGATCGATTGAATTGTTAAATTCATATTAAAATAAATAAATAAATAAAAGAAATGATAATTCTTCTATTATATTATCAATGTTGTCATAATTTCACATTGCTCCTTTTGATTTTCAGAAAGGTCGCATGTTTTCTCTCATTTTTATTTGCATCATTATCATTTTCCGTGTACGTCCCTGTTCCGGATTCTTATTTTATTTGTATCCTTTTCCACACACGCTTGCTCCAGCTGACGTTTCGTTCGTTTGCCTCTTATTTCTCGGCATGTCTCCCTTATTATTTTCTTCGGCTTTTCTAATATTTGTTCTGCTTTTTGTCGATATATATATATATTTAATCTCTTTCTTTCTTCCATTCTTTTTTTTTATCAGAGCAACTGTTGGAAGAATATTTGGTATATACGTCGATAAAAAAAAGTGAAGGGAGAAATCTCGATCAACGAATCTTTTCGAATCTCATCTTTTTCTTCTTGGCACGTTCGTCGCCTTCCGCGTTTTTTTTTTCTCTTTATTATTTTTCCATACGCAACCCCTTTTTGCGGACCGCCCACTATCGCCGGAACTTTGCAATCTCGCATTCAGAAAAATATTACTCTCCCGCGGTCGAGATCGACAATGGTTCGTTTCCGGTGGCAAGGTCTTCCGTACGATAATGCTCCTCGTTCTCTCTCTCGAGAGATACTTATCCTTACGCGTCATTATCGGATTTTTTTTCCATTTTTCTCTTCTCGTCTTTTTTCGCCTCCTCAGCCAACTGCGTGAGTATACGGCCACCTACTTTTTGTTTGCTTACCTCTCTTACGTTTGCGTATTGTTTCTTTTTTCTTGTTTGCTTATTTTTTAACATTGTTCTTCTGGTTTTTCTTTTTTCGCTCTTTGATTATATCCCTTTTCCTTTTATTAGGGCGCTGAAGTATAATTGAAAGTTTTTAGTCCGTAAAGAGGAAATGGTGAACAACGATATAACAAACCGCAGCTGAGCGTAATTGTATAATTAAAAAGTATAACGACGTATCGCCGAATTGAATAAACACGAGAGTCGAAAAATGCACCACAAGTTGTTTATTTTACGCCTATTCGTGGTACCTGAGAATGTTTTCTTTTCTTTCTTAAATTACCTTTTGAATGTTGATAATGATTTTTAATGAGTTTTTCATTTATGATCATCAGCTTTTAACAAAGTTTATGAAATAATAAAAAAAAAAAAACACAAATTGTTACGATAACAAATTACAACAATTTCAATAAAAATATAAAAGTGCAGGAAAAATGACAATTACACGAACAAAAATAAGAAATTGAATTTTTGTATTGGAGTAAAATTGAAAAGTCACTGTAATATAGGTTGGTATTTGTTAGAATTGACAAGAAATTAATAAAACAGTCCGTTAAATAAACAATCAGAATACGGACCAACATTTATGAAATCAAAATATCCGATACATATACCCTAGATATAGCAAATTGATATCCTGAGCTATGAAAATATATGATGTAACACATATGAAAAAAAATAGAACGAAATAAAATACGAAAAAGATAAAAGTCAACAAAAAACCAATTTTAATAATGTATTTTATTAATATTGTTTAATATTATTCTTTTCTACTAAGGTTATTTAACCTCATCAAACAGGAATTATTCTTCGATTATAATAGTAACAATCGATAATATTAAAAAATTATTTTGAAAATCTCAAAATTGAAAACCGCAAGAAAATATACAACTGCTAGAAATTGATTGAAACGACAATTGCTCAAGAATGAAATTGGTCGCATGAAACATCGTAAAAGAAAAAAACGTTCGAAAAATTCCAAATTTGCCCTTAAAACAAAGACATTCAATAATCCGTTCTACAATTACAGTCACTACCCATATTCTGCCCTTTAGGGAATTTTACTTGACGAAATGGGCTACATTTCTCTGGGTAGTATAGACGACGTGAATCGTAATTGCGCAAGTCCTTAAAAGTGGAAAAAGTCGAGGAACGCAGGAACCCTTTGTATGTATAGGAGCACATATACATACATACGTATAATATACATATATAGAGAGAGAGAGCGGCGCAACGCTCACGTGCATTTGAATTTTACGACTAGCGCATAAACCACGTAGCGGCGGCCGGTTAGGTCGCGTTCAGGGAGAGTAAGTAAAGAGGGTATAGTGATGAAAAACTGGCTCCGGCCCGCGGTAGCTCGTTGGTACAGAGAAGTTGGAAACTTCGGACTTTGAAATTGCGAAAATTGGACAAGTTTCGCGGTAAATGGCGTTTTACTAATTATATTCGTCATTCGGCGGTTACCGGCGCTCTCGTCGGGGTCGTCGGGCGGGTCGCGGGCGTTAGGGAGGGGGGGGGGGGGGGGGGGGGGGGGGGGGGGCTCGTAAGAAGCGAATTAATAGACGGTCATGCCTCGGCAAAGTATATACACTACTCTTACCCAACACAGGATATATATATATACGTTTCGACGAACGGATTCGCCGTGAGACGCGTGGACTCGTTCAATTACGATACTACCGTAATTTAATTGGAGGTTTACGAAGCGTTATGCTGTTTTTCGCGAAATCTCAAGTATATACACTGTATATATATACGACGTGTTGGTTGTTGCTGTCTGATAACGAGATTGGGCCATTCGCGGCTGTGTTGTGTGTCTTTAAATTAGAAAAAAAGAAGATGAATAACTAATCATTAACCCTTAATAGTCTAACGTGGGTCGCTCAAGTCCCGTGATCGAGTGATGATTTTTCACGCGGTACCTCCGTTTTCAATACAAAACTATATACAAAAATAATTATTTTCGAATTCCAAAATGTTTTTTTCTTGAAATTGAAGAATTAATGAAGTCCCATGAATTTTTGCAGATTTTTTAAAGTTAAAGTTTTAAAGTTAAAAACTTTAACGTGCCGAAAAAACGTTCGACTAGTAATGGTTAATTAATTTAACTGCTAATAGTTAATTGAATTATGAATAAGCATTATTATTATCTAGAAATAACGATTAGAACAATTTTTAGTGGTAATATTTTAATTAATAATATTTTTGGAAGTTATTTTCAAAATTTTTCTAATGTTTGTATTCATTTATATATTAGAAAGTTTAAATGTGTATTTATACATTTTTAAAGATTATATGTAAGTTGAGTTGGTTGTATTTAAATATATTTATATAAAAAAAAATAAATAAATATATACATATATTTGTGTGTGTGCGTGGGTATTTATTTTTTTTTTTTTTATAATATATAAATCTCTATTATATAATAAATAAGTACAAAAATTAGAAAAATCGAAAAATGATATTAATTATAAATACTATTAAAAACTGCGTTACGTTTCCCTAGTAGAAAAGGAGCCTAGTTTTTTCTAATTTCTGTCCAATTTGCTTTTTTCCCATGTTAAAGGTATAGGATAACTGGGCAGTGTAACAGAAAACTGGACAGATTTCTACCAGGGTTGTATCGTGTGTTTATTGTTTGGATAATACGACGGCAAAAGGCGCGAAATGGTATCATTTATATATCGATTCTTTTGAATAACCAAATGAAAATGCATACATTTATAATATACGTGTAGGTTTCTCAACAAATCTTGAAAAATAAGTTTTTTTTATATATATAATTGTGAATAACTAAATGTACTGTACATATGTTTAAGTCTCTGAAGATGACAGCGAATTGCTGTCGAAACGTCAGACGCGATATATGAACCAGATAATAAAGTATTTCGATTATTTCCTGTCCGTGATTTATTTTGAATGACTCGTCTCATCGTTACTAAGCAATGACCCGTGTCATTGTACAATTTGTTTCGTTATGAAATAATACCGAGCGTTAACTTCTAGTTGTCATAAATCGTTTTACAACAAACTTTGTATGAAAATGCGCATACATTTCAAAAAAAAAAAAAAAAAAAAAAACACCGCAAACGACATAAAAACTTCGATATTTCGAATTAAACCACAAAGACAAAAAAAAGAAACAAAAAAAGCAAACGATGAAAAACAATATCCGAAGAGTGGGAGGGGAATGGAAGCAAGTTGAAATATGGAGCGAGTATAAGAAGGAGACGAGAACGGACGAAGCTATAGGCGAAGAGGAAGGCGCGAAAGACCGAAATGGTAGACGGATGAAAGGGGTAGGAATAGAGAGAGAGAGAGAGAAGAAGCGAAAGAGACAGCAACGGGAAAATGCAGGGTCGAAAAGGCGAAGTAAAGGAGAACAGCAAGAGGCATCCGTTACGCCGGGAAAATTTACTGGCTGTTCAAGAACCCTCGTAAATCCACCTGCGCTCTACATACATACATACATATGTGTGTGTGTGTATACGTATACATGTGTGTGAATAAGCGGGTCTTTCACGTACGTACCCAAGGTACTACCTGTTACCTGCCGAGTGCCGCATCGAAAGCACACGTAACAGGCCGACGAGCCGTAACGCGTCGACGTTATGCCGTCGTGATTCCCGTAATGGGGCATTGTCCCCGAACGCCTCTCATTGCGCGGATCAATTCGCGAGAGCGTGTTATCGGGCGCAAGTGGTAACGGCCGCTGCGTGGTCAGACGCCGGAATTGGCTTTGTCCTATATACCCTCATCACTTATTTCAATCTCTGCTGGATCATGAACTGTCAATTCAGACATGAATTCCGGCGCAGATTTTATCGTATCTGTACTGTAAATCATTTTGTTAAGTATGATTATTGTATATTGTCAACATTAATTGTCTCCAGATGTTTTGCCTGTTATATATATATATATATATATATATATATATATATATATATATGTATATGTATGTCTTATATATAATATAAAATAATATAATCTACATAAATATAAGTGAACAATAATAATTATTAATATCGGTGAGACGAGAGTAGGTAAAAATTCGAAATTGTGAGCTCTATAAGTAGTAACGGTCATGCACTGGTTAGACCTGAAGAGTTACACGAGTTTCGTAGATTACTTTAATTTTTTTTAAATTTTTTTATGATTACATTTCTTTATTATTTATTTAATTTTGAATTTTTGTTTAATGTGGAGTGAGTAATGTCTTATTAGTAAGCAATTAAGAAAACTTGGTAAATATTCATGTATGCATTAAATATGTTGGAATTCTACTAATTATTAACAAATGAAACTAATTCATTAGATATTTAAAGTAAGTAAATGAATGAACATATTACTTTTGATTACTATGTAAAAAGTTGGCATTAATATATATATAATTACGTTAATTATTACTAATATTTAATAGAATGTATATTATTTCTTGGTTTTATTTTCGGATCATAGACATTTTTTATAAAACACATTTCACGTTTCGCCCATTTCATTTGTGTTACAAAAAACAAAAACGATAGAATCCGAATAAGGAAATTTCGTCTTCTGTCAATGTCTGACCAAAATTGTACTCTTTTCACTAACTACTTTTAAATGTTTTTATTACCTCGATTGTCTTTGGACTTATTGTATTGTAACATTTTTTGTATTAAAAAAAAAAAATTAATATAAATTCTTGTTTCAACGATCCTACAAAAACCAAAAGAGGAATAACACGTACAATTGTAATATATATATTTCGTGTTTATATAAATGGCATCATATAATAATAAATCATAATATTTTCAATGCTTAATTTTAGAAAATGTTATCAAAAGTGCAATGTTTATATAATTAGATATTATATACAGTATATATTATTATACATTATTATTATTATATATTATTATAAATTATATATGTATATTATTGTAATACTACAATGATGTATTGTTTTGTGTTTCAGGTAAGTTTCGAATCTGGATTCATTTTATTGGCAGCAATGAGTGAGAAACGTCCTACTTTTGTGCATACATGAGTATATAATTAATTAGCATAATTTATGTGCTTTGTTTCAAGCACAATTTATTATAAGTAATGTTTCATTCATTCCAGCTATAGCACCAGTATAATGTGCCGGTGTATATATTATTTCGAGTATCAATTATTGAAAGCACACCTTAAATCGGACATAAATATACACGTATAACTCGTCGAATTGAAAATATAAAATTAAATGGATTTGATCAACTCTCATTCTGTTTAAAAATATATTCATCTTGTTTTATCTTAATATTTCACGTAGCTTTTCGTTCAGTTTTGACTTTATTGTTTTATAAAGATATTTACTATTATTATTATTATTAATATTATTAATATTATTAATATTGTTGTTGTTGTTGTTGTTGTTGTTGTTGTTATATTTGATTTTTTTATGTTTGTAAGAACTGTATAAAACATTTAATTTTTAATTTTTTTAATACAATTCTTTGTCATATTTTCTTAACGCTGCACGATTTTGAAATTTTAAGCAAACTTTAATGAAGATTATATTTCTTAAATTACTTCATAGTCGATTAATAAAAGTTAGTAAAATACAGAAGTTTGCATAGTTCATTGACATTCAGGTTTGAATAAAAAATTGAAAAATTGAACTTAATGGCATTAAAAAAAATGTTGATAACGGTTTCGAACGATTCTACTGCAGCTACCGGGTTTCAATGAAAATGTCTGTTTTAAATTCGTAAAATTAAAACTGACAAAAATTCACGAGAATATCACATCTTTCATATATATATCCCTCGCTCCCTCTATACATATATTTTTTTTATCTGTATGTTTTATCTATATTTTTTTATGTATATTTTTTTATCTACATTTTCGGTTGACCCTATCGTATTTATGATCTCCATTTTTCTTAATAAAATATTTCAAATGATTATTAAATAAAAAACAAAATAAATTTTTAAAAATACTTCTCATAAATATTTAGAACATTCTTAAACAAAAATCAGTATCTAATCCATTATTGTGTAAAAATGTGGCCGAATTTCGAAACGTTGAAGTCCAACAAAAAGTAAAGAAATAAAAAACAAATTTATATTTATTTTGTATATATAGGAAATGTAGAAAACAAGAGGTATAACAATGTTTTTGATGGTCTTGGGAGGGAGAATAAACAAATGATTTTCGTTGGACCCCCATAACGGTTCGAAATTCAGCATCGTATATAAAAACTAAAAAATAATCAATTAATACATTTTTTATTACATATGGCAAATATATCAGATACAATTTATATATATACATCAAAATTTTTTATTAATTAATTTAACAAATGTAATAAACAATCTTCTTTATTAAAAGATGTTCATTCCCCCTTTTCTGCCACTTCAGAATCGTTCTTCCTTCTCCCATCTCCCATATTACCATCCGCCTATCGATTCCGCCCCTTTTCGTTATATTCTTTGATTCTCGTTCTTTTCTCTCTCTTGCTTTCTCTATCTACCATTCACACACCAGCTCGTATAAACCCGCGTCCTCCGTCTCTCTCGGAGAGGTTATACGTCTCGTCTTCTCTCTATTCGCATGATATGCCGTGTCTCCGATCCACTTTTTTAGCGATTTCTCTCGCGACGATAAGCAAACTAAATCGGCGGCGGGATTTTACGACGCTACGTTCATCATTCGCATTTCGCGTCATAAATCCGCCGGAGTCAAACGTAAACGAGGCGAACGACGTCAAAGGACGGGAAAATAGACGAAAATTCGGATTAATCAATTTTAATATTTCCGCAATGCCGGCGATCCTGTACAGTTTCTCGTGCACTTTTATCGCGCGCATTTCAATGATAAATTGAAAACTATATACTATACATATCGGCGGCGGAAATCCATTCGGTTTGTTTGTATACCATTATAGATCTCTTTTCCGAATCATTCATGGGCAAAGCGATCGCCTGAGATTTTTTACTTTTGTTTATAAACGTGTAAATATATACAGACACGTATATAGACACGAAATAGACACGTATATAAAGAATAAGATTGATTGACGAATTACGATGTTGCAAATATTATACCGGTATATTGCAAATCCACATACATTTGGGCAGATTTCTAAAGTCTACGATTCAAACCACCGATAATCTTTTGGAATTCGAAATTGGAACAGTTCTTTGTGACAATATCGTTTTAGCATGACAGACGGTAAAGCAAGTATAGCTGCACTCGATGTGTAGTCAAAATTGAAGTTTAAGAATGAAGAAACGTTTGGACATGCGTACCACAACAAACTTACATACCACGTGTGTATCCCCCGCCCCATCACATTTTAAAAACCGATTAATAATCCCACAATATTGCCTAAAATCCTGGCTCTTAAGAAATTAGTTTTTAGGCAATATCGAGACAATAGCTATTTAAATGTTCGATATTTTCATTCATTTAGTATATTGAATATTATCCATATACGAAATTTCGTCATCACTAAAAATTTTCTGATTTTTTACGCGAAAGATTTTTCTTCAATGTATATATATAAAAGTAATTCTCCCAGTTTACAGACGAAATATCGCTAAATAGAGACAAATGCCCCATAAAACTTGCAAAGGAATTCGGAATTCCTCAGCCCTATACACACATATATATATATATATATATCCGGAAGTTTCTGTTGAGTGCGATAAATCCCCGGCAATCTGCGGCGCTTTGTAGAGGAGGCCGTCGCTAAGTTTTTACAAAGTGTCGCACAACGACGCGTCGCGCGGGCAGAGTCCCCACCCCCTCCGAAAAAAAAAGAAATAAAAGAAAAGAATAGAAGAGAGAAATGTAAGTCAAGATTGTCGCTGAAAGGGAAAGAGAGGGAAAGAAAAGTTCGGTAAAAGAGTATATATATATATATATATATATAGAGAGAGAGAGAGAGAGAGAGTCGGGAGGTCGGAGTACAAACGGAGCGAGAGATAATGCTGCTATCGTGAGGAAATGGAAATTGTAGCATCTATTATTCGTTAAATATAACTCTCTCTCTCTTTCTCATTCTCTTAGTCGTTTCCCTTTCTCTCTTTTTATATATAGGCGAGAGAAGAGAGGATACATCTGTCTGAAGGGGGGGAGTTCTTATCTCCGGGAGCTTTAGTCGCGCGAAAGATGGCGATAATTAAGGAAGCGGAAAGGAGGCGATACTATGTATATATGTATATATACATTCGCGAACTATCCGCGTCAGCAGCTCGTGCACCGCGAAATTCCGATGTTCGGTGGAACTACAAAAGCTCGCCCGAAATTTAATTTGATACATGTATATATGTGTATCAGAATATGACGTAAAGCGTTTAATGTCAAAATCCTTCAGGAATGCAAGATAGGAGCGCGCATACGAGGTCGAAAAACATATTGTACGTATTAAGTATTCAGGTCCGGCCTTATAGTGATCTTCGATTAAAAAAAAAAAAAAATAATAAAATAATAAAAAAGAAAATTAAATGAAAAATAAAAGGCCGACTCGGAGTAGGTGAAACTGAAAATTGGTAATTTCTTCATCGAAGCGGCGGAACTCGAACTTTTATCGACTAATTTTCCCCTCGTCTCGTATGAGAATTTTCGAATTTCCATAAAAATCGTGCATCGCCCGTACAATTTTATAGTAGGTCGATAAAAACTAAAAAAAAAAAAAAAAAATAAATAATAATCAGGTGAATTCAGCCGTCGCGGATCCTTCGATAATAATTATCACGGTCCGTCGATTTTTCGACCTCCGCGAGATTTTCGGCTGATTGGTACATCGTATACGTATACAGGGAGAGTTATCGGGCGGATTGGCAGCGGGCCATCGCTGCAGGATGACGAGCTTGGGTGATTTTTCTTTTCCCCTAGCTTTTTTTTTTTTTTTTTTTTTTTTTTTTTTTTTTTTTTTTTTTTTTTTTTTTTTTTTTTTTTTTTTTTTTTTTGTTTATTTATTTTTTGCGAAGTCGGTGCGTAAAAATTATTTTACGACTTCAGGGCACCCGCGGCTGCTTTTAGGTACGGAGCCAGTTCTAGGGACATTTTATGTACGACAAGATCGGTGAGCTCGCATGATGCCCCCTTCTTCCTTTTTATATGTATAATGCTCTCTCTCTCTCTCGCTCTCTTATACATTTTTTCTTTGTCCCTTTTTACGCAAATTCCTTCTTCGTTACTGTCTATTAAGTTTCGTTTATACCTTTTTTCCATCGATTGGTTCCCAATATATAGACGATGTCGTATATAGTGTAATTTTCGGTTGTCTCGTTTCGATTCGACATGAATGATTCTCGAATCGACGTTTTCCGATATTGTAGATTCTAGAATTCCGTGTGGAATTGACACTTTTATGTATTAATGGCTAATATTACAGGGATGAAAACTGTTCTTTACTTTATTGAAATACAGGGAAACTTTTACGTTTCGATACTTCCGCGACGAATGTGGCAACGTCGCAAAGCCTGCAGTGGCGACGCGACGAATCAGCGATTACCGGCGGCCATGATGGCGCATGCGCCTTGGCATAACCACTGCGGCTACTTACGTGCGACGTTGCCGATAGTTATCGCACTTCCTCTCTTCCGATGTTTACGTCAACTTTGAATGAGAATATTTTCGTTTCGATTCCACATCGTTACATACAGATCGCATTACTTTTACCTGTTTTCTCGAGTTCTAATATACGACGTACAGACGCTCGACCGCTCGATCATAAAAACAAAAATATTATCTATCGACCGTAATTGTTCTTTTTATCGCCTAATTTGACTAATACAAAGTGCAACGATCCGTAAAGAAGATTAACGACCCGGACTTGTGTACTTTTGGATCCTCGTTAAGCCCCGGCGTGCCGGCCATAAAGGGACTCGGGATCGAATGGATTCGTTAGAAAAGAATCGGCGATATTCGATCGTTGGAGTAGTTTATCGCCTTCCATCAAAGTCGCGTCCGGGACCTTAATGCTCCGGGATGTTGCCAGTCAGCCTCGGAATAACGCGCTTAGCGCAAAAGACAGGCAAACTTTGCACGGTATATATCCCTGCGAATTCACTTAAAAGCTTCCGCGTAATTAAATTATTCGGATTTGCCCGGTTTAATCGATCGGATGTAAGAATCGGATTCCTGTTTCAATTCTATTTTGCCCTGACGTTAAGTGCTTCTTTGCTGATATATATATATATATATATATATATATATATAGTGAGGGAATTCCTCGTTAAAAGTTGCGCGCGGAACCGGGCTGTGAAAAATGATGTCTTAAAGTTGCGAAAATATAAAAAAAGTATAAAAAAAGAAAAAAAGATTTCTTGTATATTGTCTTGAAATTATCATTCCATTTGTCATGTACTAGAATAAGGTTGGATTGTCCTGTAGAAGAAACAAAAAAAAGAAATTGTAAAAAAAAAACACTTGAAAATGTACATCAAAGAATGTATAGAGAGTATATGAGAATCTCGATCGAATAATCGATTTAATAATCAAAGATATATAGCATTCGAATGTTGGACGCGCGTACAATATAATAACGTTAGACTCGCTGCGCGATAATTGTATTAAAAATCGTCGTAATTTACGTACGCGCGACTATAAATTGAACGACAACAAATGTAGATGACGATAAGGGGCGAGATACGACTTTATTAAAGCCGAGATAATAAGCGGGAGTTAACACAATGCGATAAAAAAGGACCGCGGGCGCGCAATTCCTGAGGGCCTCTCATCGCGCTGGTCGAATAATGAAACAAGGGCCCCGCGAGATGCGAGAGTTTAGCAGCAACGAGCAAAAGGGACGGAGAGTCGTGGGTGTGTTTTGTTTTCGCGTTTATACTCACGCATGTGTGTGAGTGTGTGTGAAAGTGTGCGTGATACGAATATCTCGATTGCGAAGGCCTCGACGGCCAATTCCCCCCCGTTTCTGGTGATATTTTATAAATGTAAGTGAATTTCTCCGCGATGCATACCCAGATACGCAGAATAGAGTGCTCTCGCCCATTTACGTTTGCAATCGCGACGTATAGCACCCCATATACACCGCGCATTCGCCTTTGCCATATTTGCTTTCCGATCCCCGATTTGCTATAGAGTACTGTGTGTGTGTGTGTGTGTGTGTGCAAGCTCCCATTCGCGCGAAAGACACCAGCCGCGATACGGAGACCGGCGGGAAACATACAGCTATTACGAGGGACATGGACAATGAGATTTCGATGGAAAGAGAGCGCGTGCCTGAGTGTGTGCGTTGATGAGTGAGAGAGAGAGAGAAAGAGTAAAGTTGGAAGTAGTAAAGTTTGTTATCATTATAGCCATTTGAAATCCATTCCGATTCGTTTCATACGAGTGTATATATATATACTTCTAATTTGTCGGGGATATTTAATTCATTGGGCTATTTTCATCGTACAGATGTCCATTCCTGACTAAAATATATGACAAAAGGGATCGACAATAAATTGAATTAAATTTCTTAATTTGAAACTGTTAATGGCGACCAATTAAAACGGTGCTTATATAAAAAATTAACACATGTGTGTGTGTATATTGTACGAAAAAAAATATATACATATATATATAAAGTGTTGAATCAAATTAATCAAGATTGTTCAAAAAGTAAATGAATGTTTGCACAAAATTGTAAAAAGACATTTGTGAAAAGTAAATAAAAATAATAAATGTAACAAAATTCTAACAATCGTTACAATTACATAAAGAAAATTTATAACCATAATCAACTATTGAAAAAAAAGAACAAAAATGATAATAATGATAAAATCAATAAAACCGCATTTAAATAACATAAAATAACAATAATAATATAAAAAACTAAGAGAATTGACAAAATGAAAGCAATTAATAAATAATGCATTGTTTTTTTTTTTGCTGTTTATTTTATTTTGTTGGCAGAACGAATAAGAAGGAAACGATAATGTACATAAAAATTGAAATAATCAAAAAAAAAAAAGAAAGGCAAATAAAAATTTGAAACCAGAAAGAAAAAATATGATAAAAAGGCGATGCTGAAGAACAATAGATCATGAAGATTGTGTGGATTTATTCAATTTAATTTGTTTTACGCTTAAAATAGTGTACAAAAAATATTGACTTTAACAATTTTAGAACTTTAGAAGTTATAAATTATTGAAAATCAAACAGAATTTGAAAGTGAAGAAAAAAGAAACTGAAGAAACTTAAAAACTGATAAACGCGAATAATAATTGAACTGAAAATGACAAAAAAAACTTGATGAAAATTAACAAAAATTAGAAAATTAGTTGATGAAATTGAATTGTCGTTGAAGAAAGTTGAAGGGAAAAAACGTAAAATACTGAAAATACAATAAAAAATTAGTAACAATTAAAAATTATTATTTAAAATCGACTATATTGAAAATACGACAACTGCAAATGAAATTGAGATTAGAAATGTTCACAAATAAAACAAAAGTTAGCAGTGGTGTATGTTGACGAAATTTACAAAAAAATTTAAAAACGAACCAAGACTTGTAAATGTCGACATAATTGCCGACAAAAACTATCAAAATTGAAAACTGTAAATGCTAAACAGTATACGTTGCGACGTACAAGTACCAAAACAAGAAAAAAAAAATTAAATAATAACTAAACAAATTTACATTAAAAAAAAAAAAAGAAATTATAAAATACAGTAAAAAAATATATATAGAACTAAAAGATAAGAGAAACAAAAACGAATTTTCCTCCCACCATCATTAATAACACGATTTTGTTCGCCATCATTTTTTGAATCTGTGTCGCATTAAAAAGAAAAAAAAAAAGAAAGAAAGTCAATAACATGATACGCATCTTTATGTAATTTCGACTAAATAAACTCGTATTTTACAAAAGTTCGAACAAAAAAAAAAAAAAATAGGGGTGGAAAGATTTGCAAACTCTTTTTCGACGCTGTTTTATTCTGTGTTTCTCGGCGCGCCTGAGATTCCGATAGCCGGAAATGCATCCGTGCTCGAGAATAACTTAGCCAAGTACGACAAATTTGCCGGGTATATGCCTGGTATAAAACAAGATCTCGCTTCCCCGAGAGCAGGATCCTTAAACGCGAGGAGTATCCGGGCCGCGATAAAGGCGAATAAGGCTGTTTTATCTCGTCAATTTCACGGCCCGGAAAAACAATTACCCGATGCAAATAAATAGCCGCCTTTATATATATACGGATATATAGAGTCCTAAGCTACCGAATTCATAGTCGTTTCTTAAGATCTAAGTAATGCTTACTTCTATATATAAGACGATTACCCTCGCGCAATCTCAATATAGATCTTTGTGCAGTATATACTTATATAGGTTTCAAGGGTTGACTGTATGAATTCCGGTTTTTATAGCTTCGGGCGAAATCTATATTGTTTCGACTGTTTGGAAATTCAATTATATATATAATTCGGTCGTTATGGACGAGCTTTGAATTTAATCCATATTAAAACGGGACGAGAAAGTAGGGAAAATATGCGTGGTTCTAATAACGAGCACGTTACATTGTTTTCATCTAGCTTTATGCACACTGCATATTATTCCGTTAATAAATGTGCGGTAGGCGCTTATCTCGTGAGTGAAAAGTTAAATTTAATATGTGTTTATTTTTTTCGGCTTTACTTACTTTGAACGAATAAATTAATTAAATGTGTATTTGCATATACCGTAGCCTTACGACTACTACAATAGCGTGCAGCTTTATATCGCATTAATTAATTTATTTATTTCGTGGTTATTTAAATTGGCGAACTTTTCATAATACGGCGCGAAATTTCTTACTCTAGGCGTGATACGTGTTAAAAAATATATTTATACGAATTACGGCTGACATTGTCGGTTAAGGGAAAAAGGATTTAATTTAACTGTTTTCATCATAAATTTATTACAAAATTTTCATTATTTATAGATCATTTTTTAATTTAATTTTAGGTATATTTCGTCCAGTTTTCATGATTTGTTCAATTCGATATAAATGTTCGTTTTTTAATGAGTATCTAGAGTATGCCTCATACGTGCCGACAGATGGCGCTGCGTGACATTGTTTTTCGCAAGCTAGAGATGACGCGTAAGAGAGAAACGTTACATTAAATTATGTAAAATTCGGGATTTATCATCAGACTTGGGAAGTAACAATGAAGTAAATTTTTTTATATAGTTAATTTCGAATCATTTATTCTGATACTGAATTTCGAAACGTTTATGTCTAAAGAAAATCATAATATATATATATATATATATATATATATATATTAAATACAACAAAAAGTAAATATTATATATATATATATATATATATGCATACTTTGACGTCATTTTTGAATATCTCTATAATTTTTTAATTATTTGATATTTCCATGCTACGAAAAATGCTAATCATAAATTAAAACTTTACAAGTATGAATAATTAATCGAATAGGTTTTTAATTTTGTTTTCAAGAATAATAAACTTTTACACCATAAATGATCAATAAATAAAAACACGAAATCTTAAATGTACAGAAAATTTGTCTCTCAAGGCAAGATTGAAAAATTGATAAACTGTTCCGAAACTACTCGGTAATATACATTGAAGAAAGATTTGATAAATTGAAGAAAGATCTGATGAAATCATAAAAAAAAAAGAAAAATTTCTATAGAAAAATTTCATTAACCGTTCGCGGTCAAACGAATAAAATGAAAAATGTGTAAAACGATAAAACTTAGGACAAAGCAGGACGAACGAAGTATAAACATAATAGAAAATAAAACAACACATTGCTGAGTGAACGTCAACGATGAATTCAGTGGCAATGAACGAGTCTCGACTAACAAAATTGAGGAAAACATCAGCAGAAAACACAATGGTAGAAAAATGACGGAAGGCAAGGGAAGTTTCTCCGTATACACAAACGCATAAACTAATAATGCAAAAAACTGGGACAAAACCGTAAATGATAAAAATCAGAACGGAGAGACGCAAATATGCAAATATAATGTCGAACTGAGAATGTCAAATAAAATAGTAGACGGAACGTAAATCTAATGGAGGCATTTGCGATGCAAATTTTTCACAAAAGCGATAGTGTTGTACCGCTGGGAACATTATACTGTGCATATAACAAAGTTACATTTGTAATATAAGTTGGACGAAGGCCAGTCGTTTAAAAAAAAAATTGTTTTTTATATATTTATTTAAAGTCCACACGCTTATGTAGAGATGTGTACAAGGTGTCCAACAATTAGTGTTCTATATTATTTTGGACTGCAGAAATGCATTTTTATGAAGGGCCAATAGCTATAAGTCAAGGGTATATACCAAATGCTCGAAGATGGCCCCTCGTAGCAATTCATTTAAATAGATCCAGAGGGCCATCTAAAAGAAATACGCTGTGATTAATCTCAAAATTGGTTTACATTACGTGCTCCTTACTTATTAATTTTGTAATTATCTTAATCAATTATTTTATAATAATGATTCCAACCATTTTTTTAACTTTGTAATAAGCTTATACGTCCTCAATTATTTCTGCGGCAATAGAATTTACAAGTTTATAATTTTTAATATCCTCAAAAGTAGTTTTTAAAATAATGAAGAATTAAGAATTTTCTATCTTACCAAGTTTTAATTAATTTTCAAGTTTCTGATGTTGTGTGTGCCTCACTGGACTGAATCGAATATCATGTTAGCAATTTAATAGTAATTCCTAAATTTTTTTCGTAAAATACGTAATTTGTAGGAGAGAGATGAATGTTTCTTCTTTTTTGGTTTAATTCGTTTATGCATAAAAAATGAGGTTCATTTTATCATTTTTTGCATGTATCTGTTTTATAGTGGTTATGACCGTTGTTTTTGAAAAGAATATTAAAAATGTATTATATTATGTATCGATATTAGGAGTTATTTATACCTTTCTATATTATATATCGTAAATAGAAACAAAAATGTAAATAACATGTATGGAATGAAAAGCATTTCATCCGTTTTATTTCTTAAAAGGGTTTTGAAATAAAACTGTTACCGACCTAACCTCAAAACAGGAAAATTATAAATACAAAAGGATTTAACCTTTTTTTCAAAATTCATATGACATACAATCCCTAAAAGTAATTTTTTTCGGATAATCCACGTTTAATTTTGAACCAATTTCACCGATATATTTTTGGTATGAGAATCGAACAAATTTTAAATATTAATTTCTATTGTTATATGAACTATTGCAAACATGTTGGACGAATAGATGCAGTATAAATACAACTACAAACGCAAGAGTTTAAATTTAATTTAAAAAAATGAAACAAATAAAAATAACAATAAAAATGCAAATCAAAATGAAATTTAATATCTTTAAAATTGCACAATTACGTTATCTCGCTTTAGATTTCGAGTCGACGGTAGCCGTCTCATTTCGTCGCCCATAGAGAGAAGCCCCACAGAAGTATTTGTTGAATTCGGACGCGAAGTATTGCGCTCGTTTAAATGTGACTTTACGTCCGTCACTGGCGCGGACAATGATCGTCTTTGTTCCTCGTTTCTCCCTCCCTCTCTCGCTCGACGACAGGAGAAAACAAATCAAAACATTGTTCACTCACCGGCGACACTTTCCGCCATGTCACCCCCCCATCCCCCATTGAAATGGACGACACGTCCTTTATTGCTTTCGCTTATGAGACAAGTTTCATAATGAGAAATTATTCGCGAAACACGCGTGTTTCGTGCGTCGTCCGACCGCGAAACAAGGCATTAAAAAAAAAAAAAGAAAAAAAAAATGTATCCCGCTCTGGGGCAACAGTATATAGTGGGGTGTAGGAAATACGCTGGCCGTCCGGCGAGCGAGTACTTATACTCTTGAAATATGGGTCGTAATCTTGGCAAAACGCGCATAGGTTGTTTGTTCACGGAAAAAATAAACCGCGGGACGAGAGAACAATGCGTCACTTCCGCGTGCGTTTTCATCAATGCAGACGTCACACGAATAAGGTCGTGTCAAACCGATTTAAGGTTGAAAGTTATAAATGACATTTGTATCGATGTTTCATTGAAATTTTTTTATCGTATAAATCATTTTTTGCAATTGTGTAACGTAAAAAAGTCGTTTTTTACTATCTTTAAAATATCTGTACTTTTATCTTGTCTGTATCTTTACTCACCCACATTTATAAAATAGAATATACCTAACTCGTGTGTAAAAGTACACTTTACCCCCTAGTTAGGTAATATACTAATTTCAATACACGTTTTCATTGTTTTAAATTTCGATTATTTATTAAAATCGTTTTTTGTTATTTCATTATTTCCATGTTTATATTTTTATCAACGAAGTTAATAAAGAAAATGACATTTTTTTCAGTACTGTACTCTATACACGTTTCTTTATTATATATATATTTATATTGTATTCATCAATGAAAGGGAATAAAATATAAATATGAAAAAAATAGCAACAATTAATAGTACACGGAGAGAAACATATGGTACCGGATAACACAAAGATGGTACCGGTTACCATCTTTAATGCTACATATACGGACTGGAATCTAGATTGTATCAGGTACTATCTGAAGATGT